>OW240923.1:117674020-117687705 GCA_933207985.1 Pelobates cultripes | reverse complement strand
AATATGGCTGACAACAAGACAATGTCAGCTTCCACATAGTTCTTAATTCTTCTGTTTGCTGGATGTTCACCCCAATTGTTGAAAGGGTTAATACAGAAATAGCAGCATTAGACAGCACTGCATCTTCAGGACTTTCCAAGTTAGTTTATGTCCTCATAAGTAAGCATTTCAGTTTCTTCGGCCAGCATGGATTTTGACCAAACAGATTTAATTGCAAAAAAGGTAGGTAGGCAGGTAGGTCAGCCAGAGAGATTGGTGTGTAGTCCCAAATATCAGGCAGCACAAATACTCCAGTACGGTCTCTATAATCATACAAACACAAGGATCAATATGACATCAATAAATTAATTATCTATGCTAAACTCAAATTAGAGACTAATTAAACTCTTAACTAGTGTAACATGTACTTCTCTCAGTTTTGCTTATAATTAGTGATGTCCCGAACGGTTCGCCGGCGAATAGTTCCTGACGAACATCGCTTGTTCGTGTTTGCCACGGGCGGCGAACATATGCGCTGTTCGGTCCGCCCCCTATTTGTCATCATTGATTAAACTTTGACCCTGTACCTCACAGTCAGCAGACACATTACAGCCAATCAGCAGCAGACCCTCCCTCCCAGACGCTCCCACCTCCTGGACAGCATCCATTTTACATTCATTGTGAAGCTGCATTATTAGTGAGAGGAGGGACAGTGTAGCTGCTGCTGATTTGATAGGGAAATTGATAGCTAGGCTAGTGTATTCAGTGTCCCCTACAGTCCTGAAGGACTCATCTGATCTCTGACCTCACTACCCCCCACACCACCCCCAGCCTCACAACCCTCAGCTTCACTACCCCCCAACCAGCCTCACCACCCCCACCTTCACATCACTACCCCCAACCACCCCCTCAGCCCCTCACTAGCCCCCACCACCCCTCAGCCTCTCACTGCCCCCCACCACCCCTCAGCCTCACCCAGCCCCCCCACACACACCACCCTCAGCATCACCAGCCCCCCCACCACCCTCAGCATCACCAGCCCCCACCCAGCATCCACTAAACCCCCCCCACACCACCCTCAGCATTACCAGCCCCCCCCCACCCCTCAGCATCCTCAGCCCGCCCCACCCTCAGCATCACCAGCCCCCCACCACCCCTTCTTCTCACATACCCCCCTCCTCCACGTTACCCCCTCACTCTCACATTACCATCACCCCCACACCATCACCTCCCTGTCACCATCACCTCCCTGTCACCATCACCCGCCTCTCACCATCACACGCCTCTCCTTCTCACCATCACCTCCCCATACACACAACACACTTCAAGCAGCTACCCCATACACATAGGGTCTCAGACAAAAACGCAAACATGCTCACAGAGACATACATTCACACACAAGGATACTCTGTCAGACACACTCTCAGGCACATACACAGGTAAACTGTGCATCAATGTGTATATGTGACACTTTTTTGTTAGTGGGGCCTCATGTTTGAGTTTCGCCTAAGGCCTCATAAAGTCTAGAGCCGCCTCTGGGTGTCACAATAGCTTGCATTTAAAAAAAACAAAACTTTTTGGACTGTAATATAATAGCAGTCAGTTTCCTTCACGCGTGTGCGTTTCAGGGCCTGCCAGGGCACAGTGTCACACCAGTGCAACTCATATCTGGTGTAACAGTAGTGTACATTTAAAAAAAAAAAAAAAAAAATGACAGGCAGGCCACCCTGCAGGGGCAGTCATGGTCGTGGTGCCGTAATTCCCTTTGGCCCTAGAATAATGCCCAGTGCTCAGAGGCCACGTACCCTGAACTCGAAAAGTTCAGAGGACATAGTTGACTGGCTAACACAGGACACCCAATCTTCTACAGCTTCTGCTTGGAACCTTGACGCACCATCCTCCTCCAGCTTAGCTTCAGGTGGGGAGGCTGAGGCTGGTGGGGGAGGTGGTGAGGCTGGTGGGGGAGGCTGAGGGTGGTGAGGCTGGAGGGGTGGGGAGAGGCTGAGGGTGGTAAAGCTGGTGGGGGGGGGGAGGCTGAGTGAGCCTACCTTCTCTTCCCTGGTGGTCCAGTGGCCATTTCTTCCAGTCTGCAGACAGTGTAATATCGCGAGATCAGAGTGTTGCGAGACCATCAGAGCTGCAGACCTGTGTCTGGGATGGTGGCCGAGCAGCCAGGAGGGGCCTCGCACTGACAGTCTGCCATAAGGTGGTTTAGGCGGCCGCGAGGGCCCAATCAGCGCAAGTCCTTAGGTGGCTGCCTAAACTGCCTAATTAGAGAGCCGCCTCTGTTTGCGGTGCGTTAAACAGGGAGTTTGGTCTGTCACTGTGAAGCGGGCGTAACCCTTACACTACCTGATCGATACAACATCATACCTGATGTTTTAAAGCACGTTATTCCAAACAATTTAGGAATGTTAGGTGATTTATGCCCTTTATGGATGAAAGCCAGACTCTGCATCAACTATAATTTTCCATGGGAGTTTTGCCATGGATCCCCCTCCGGCATGCCACAGTCCAGCTGTTAGTCCCCTTGAAACAACTTTTCCATCACTATTCTGGCCAGAAAGAGTCCCTGTGGGTTTTAAAATCCGCCTGCCTATTGCAGTCTATGGCGGTTCGCGAACATTTGCAGATGTTCGTGTTCGAACCGAAAATTTTATGTTCGCGACATCACGAATTTGTCCTTTATAAAATTTTAATACATACCTTCCCTTTAGAATGGCTTTGTATGGATGAGAGAAGCACTCATTCTATATAAAGGCTTGCTGACTACTGTGACAGACCTATCCGTATGAACTAGAATTGCTGTGTTAGTCTGTTTTGCCGTTTGTATGAATTTCCCCATTCGTATGCCTTGTTTAAGGGAATGTATTTTTTTGTCGAACGGAACTACCGAACGGACGGCCACCCAGAAGAGAAGTGTGCTGCTGGTTAACCTATTGATCCCAATTAGAACGTTGCTGTTAACCACAGACACTTCTCAATTAAAACCGAATACAGGGTGGTCGTCGTTCGTATGTCGACTACGAGGCGGCGGCCAGTTTAACCATGCGAAAGACCAGCGGTGTTCGACGGTTATTTCATGGAACTAAAAACGGACACTTTTTCAACCGAACACCGCTGAAGCCATCGACCTCCTCTTCTCAATCGACAGAAGTATGCGAATACCGGCCGTTCGGGAGATTCAACAACACGAATGGACTTAACCCAGATAGCCTTCCCATGGAGTCAATCGCATACCGAAGAACTGTAATAGACTTTGACTCCATGGCGATTGAACTATGCGTATGGGATCTGAGCGCTATTCACCAATAATATGCACTCAGATCCAGGCTATCTGGGGATGTGTTATACGAATGTAATACGTTCGGCAGTTATAAAGTTCTGTATTTTAATGAGTTTTCTAACTTTTATTTAAAATGGCGATTTGCCTCTGCTCTGGGAGCTAATTGAATTACTTCTTAATTATCTCCCGAGCAGAGGGGAGGAAACTGATGCATGCTGGGAATATTGTGGGGTAGTATGTCTAAAATGTCCCCATGTCCTTCTGTTATTCCATTCTCCCATTTGGTCCCCTAGGGGAGTGTCCACCAAGTGGGAGACCTGCATAAATATGGGCAGGTAGCCCTCAGTAAACTCAGTTTGTGTTTTACCCTCAAAGCGGAGCTTGGTCTTGTTATTTGGGGGATTTTATTACCGGCAACTAGAGACTGCTTATTGGAATTATTTGCCGCTTGGAAGATATTGGCGTTCGGCTAATATTGGCAATTCGTGTATTTGGAGCTCGTGAAAGGAAGGAGCCATACAGGTACTGTTCGGGAGTTTGGAGTGTTCCCTTGCTGGCAGTTCGCATGGTTATACTGCATACACTACCAGACGACATTATTGCGAACGGGGAGCATTCACTAAACGGCGGTTTGTACATTTACTACTGGAGGTACCGTAACAAGTACTAAATCACCAACATGCTGTTCTTAAACTTAAACCTTGATTTGATAATCTCAATTAATTACTTTAATAAAATTGGAATGCTGAAGTCTGTCAGAACTTTTGTGGACTTTGATAACATCTTTGGAAACCAAAACCTTTTATAGATCCTGATGTCCGAAAAGCCACCAGTGCGTGATCATATTTTAATACAGTACAGATATCCCACTTAACCAATCTTTTTTTTTTTTTTCCCCCAGAACAACTAGGAATGAAATAGGAGAAACATAATGAATTACTATTGTTCTAAAGTGCTTTGTTTAATACACGTTTCGGAAGAGTTGTCTTGCTGTGTTAAGGTTGCAAGTGGCCTCTGATAAGGAAAGCACAGCAAAATGTAGACATATGTTATATTACCAAAACAAAGGAAAATTTCAGATCAGGTATCTATCCCTTTAAATCCTCAATTTCCATGAGTGTAGCGCTTCAGTATAAATTTAAAAGTGGTGAATATGTGTATGTAGTGCCAGAAAAGCACTTACCATCTATACAATGCTTGTATTCCCGTGTATATATAGGGAAAAAAGAAAACAAATATATACAAATAATAGTGCAATATGTCTAAAAAAATTAATTGTTTAAATAGTATATGTGAGTTATAATGTAGATTAACTCACATTTTTTAGAGCCTTTTACAGTGGTAAGGCTCTAAACTTCCAAGCGTCTGTGTCTTTTGGGTAGACCACACAACCCCTCTCTCTCAGTGATGGAACGTCTGTTACTCTCCAGAGTATATAAGATGAAACAGAGAAAAAAACGCCCAAACTAAGTGTAGTATTTTAAAATACCAATATATATCAGTGTAGATAGAATCCAGAAAAGTGCTCACCTTATTTAGAGCCTTTTTGTAACTGGCTCTAAGTATGTAGGTTCAGTGTCAATTTATAGGGTGACACTATCCCTTTCTTGAATCACTTGTGCAGGATGCAGGAAGTATAGTATATAGCAAATATATTTATTATCAATATTAAAATGTATACAGACTATTATAAAAACAAAAAATATATATATAAAAACATATAAATAATACTAATGTATTGAGTGGTCTGGCGTAGATCCACTTGCAGCCAAAACACGTTTCACCGAAAATCGGCTTCCTCAGTCAGCTTCAAATTCTTTTTTGCCGGTCCGTAATGATTTGTTGTGACGCGCCCAAAATAGCGTCACGTCACTTCCGGTTTGCTCTTACTACATATCCCATAGTTCTTTGCGTTCTTAGATGTCACTTCCGGTTATAAACCGCTGTAGTGATGGGTAATGTAGTCCTTAATATCGTCACTTTCTAGTTCATGTTCCAGTTCATATCGGGCTCAAAATAAAGAGCAGGGGTAGCATGGAAAAGTATCAAGAGGGCAAGAAGTATATGTCAATATACAATATTCCATATATAGATTTCCAAATTTAAACAGTATGTACCATATATCTTGTGAACAATACATATTTCTACACTTAGTGAACAATTTCCTACTATGTATTTCTTGTTATAAAAACAATAAGTATTTTAGATGGACTTTATATTCAGGACTTTAAATTATATATAATAAGTATTCTAAAAGTGGTATTTCCTCTAAATTTTACTTATAACATTTTAGATTAAAATTGCACACTTTTGCATAAGTCCCATAGTTTTGGCAAATTAAATCAAAATTAACCTTAAATGGTTTTAATGTCTCTTATGGTTAATGAATCCTGTCCTTTTATATAAGATATAATTGAAAATAAAAATAAGAATAAAAAAATGTAAGTATTTACAAAAAGTGAGTTCTTCCTATTAAAATAGTGAGTGAAGGAGATATGTGTATTCATTTAGAAAAAATGCTGGAAAAATAATAATAATAATAAAGATGAAAAAATGAATAAATTAAAATAATAAAATAAAATATGGAAAATATAAATAAAGAATAAACAAATGAAATGAAATAAATGAAAATAGAAAATAATAATAAAAATAATATACAAATAAAGTTAATGAAATGAAAATAATAAATAAAAATAAAAATAAAGATAAATAAACAAAATAAAATTAAATATAATAATAATAAAAATAAAAATGAAATTGTTTACTAAATAATAAATACAAAAATAATAATAATAATGTTAAAAATAAATCTAGAAAATGTATATGGTATAAAGTAAACAATTATAAAAAATGATAAAAAATGATTATAAAAAATGACATAATTCAAAATCTGCATTAAGACCTAAGGGGGCTAAGGTATTCAAATTAAAAATCCATTTGGTTTCGATTTTTGCCTAACTTCCTTATTTCATCCTCCCCTCTCCAATTTAGTGTGACTTTTTGGATAGCGTAAAAATCTAAAAATTGTGGATCTTTATTGTGTACTAGTCTGAAATGGTCTGAAACGCTGTGTTTTTCGAAACCTTTTCTTATATTGCGTACATGTTCGTTTATTCTTATATTTAAAGGGCGTTTCGTTCTTCCTACATAAAGTAGATTGCAGGAACATTTCAATAAATAGATGACTCTTTTTGAGAAACATGTGGTCATTTCATGTATTTTGTATTTCCTTTCTCTTTTAGAATCGTAGAATTCTGTAATGTCTTTTTCTCGCTCTTTGTACTTCTACAGGCTAGACACTGTCCACAACCGAAAAAGCCTTTGTTCTGAAAAAAAGGAGTGGGTGTTTGGTGTCTTATGTGATTACGTACCAATTTCTGTTTCAAGTTGGGAGCTCCTCTGTATATAAATCTCGGTTTTTCTGGCAATATAGGGTAAAGCATTGGGTCGTTTCTTAATATAGGCCAATGCCTATTTATAATTTGTTTTATTCTATGGCTTTCTTGATTAAAATTACAGATGAAAGGTAAAGTGTTTTGTTCATTTTTTCTTTTAAATTTGATCTCTCCATGGTTTCTACTTCTTTTATAGTATTTATGAGGGAATTCTCCATATACCCCTTCTCCATGAATTGATTTTTAATTCTATTAGCTTGGACTTTAAAAGTGCTTTGGTCAGTGCAGTTCCTACGGATTCTCATTAGTTGTGCTTTTGGGATGTTTCTCAACCAAGGAGAAAAATGGCAACTATTTAGAAAGATATAGTTGTTAACGTCTACCTGTTTAAAATAATTCTTTGTCTTGATGTGGTTGTCTTCTATAAAAATTGTGAGATCTAAAAAATTGACACTTTCTGTGCTGTATTCCGTGGTTAATTTTACTCCCCAATCATTTGTATTTAGAAAAGCTAAAAATATCTTGAGTAAATCCTCTGAACCATTCCAAATAAAAAATATATTGTCTATGTACCGCTTATAGGAAACCAGGTTCGCTCTCCAGTTTTCATTCTCATTGATGTATTCTTCTTCCCAGAATGCCATGAATAAATTGGCATAGCTGGGAGCGAACCTGGTTCCCATAGTGAAACCTACTTTCTGTAGAAAAAATTCATTATTAAACCAAAAATAATTATTACTTAAAATTAATTCTATTCCTTCAATTATAAAATTTATTTGTTCTTCTGGATAAAAGTTTTCTTTTCTTAAAAAGAAGTTGGTAGCTTCTATACCTTTAGTATGTGAGATAATTGTATAGAGGGAGCTGACATCTGCTGTGACTAAAATATAATTTGAATTCCATTGTATATTTTGTAATACCTGAATAATATTTAAAGTATCTTTAAGATAATTCTGGGTTTTTTGAACGATGGGCTGTAAACCTCTGTCTAAGTACTCTGATAGTCTGCTGGATACAGAGTCGATCCCCGAGACTATTGGTCTACCTGGGGGATTCACAAGGTTTTTATGGATCTTTGGGAGATGGTAGAATACTGGAATTTTTGGTTTTGTAACATTAAGATATTTATACTCCCTATCGTTTAATATTTCTGCTTCTTTTCCTTTTAACAATAAGTCATCAAATTTATTTTTTTATATTAGCAGTTGGATCACTTGGCAACTTTTTGTATGTTTCTAAATCCTCTACCAATCTGAGTCCTTCTTGTAGATAATCTTCTGTTCGCATCACTACAATGCCCCCACCCTTATCTGCTGGTTTAATAACATTGTTTTTATCTTTCTGAAGTGTTTTAAGTGCTAACCATTCTTCCTTGTTAAGATTCATGTGTTTTTTGTCTCTTGGTTTAATTTTGTCTATTTCTTGCATCACTGCTTTTTCAAATGCAACCATCTCTTTAGATATGAAATTATTTGGAAAAAACGTAGATTTCTCTTTGAGGTCGGTATGTTTATATTTTGAAATTGGAGTTTGATATATTGGTTTTTCTGTCCTCATAAAACATTTCTTTAGACATAACTGTCTTTTATATCTGTTTAGGTCTATGAATATGTCGAATTTATTGAGCGGTTGCGTGGATACAAATTTCAACCCCTTATTGAGGATATTCTGCTGTGACTTTGTTAGAGGGTTCCCTGTTAAATTGAAAATGATAGATTGAGTGTGTGTAGTTACTTTTTTTTATCTTGTTAAGTGTCTTTCCTCCCCGTGTTCCCCTCCTCTTAAATTCCTTTGTCTTTTAGGGGGGGTGTTTTTGGGTGGAGATATGTCTTGGGGGGGATTGAACCGCTTTGTATTTCCCCTTTTGACGTCCCTCCTGAAAAAAATCCTCCTCATCATTTTAATATTGATAATAAATATATTTGCTATATACTATACTTCCTGCATCCTGCACAAGTGATTCAAGAAAGGGATAGTGTCACCCTATAAATTGACACTGAACCTACATACTTAGAGCCAGTTACAAAAAGGCTCTAAATAAGGTGAGCACTTTTCTGGATTCTATCTACACTGATATATATTGGTATTTTAAAATACTACACTTAGTTTGGGCGTTTTTTTCTCTGTTTCATCTTATATACTCTGGAGAGTAACAGACGTTCCATCACTGAGAGAGAGGGGTTGTGTGGTCTACCCAAAAGACACAGACGCTTGGAAGTTTAGAGCCTTACCACTGTAAAAGGCTCTAAAAAATGTGAGTTAATCTACATTATAACTCACATATACTATTTAAACAATTAATTTTTTTAGACATATTGCACTATTATTTGTATATATTTGTTTTCTTTTTTCCCTATATATACACGGGAATACAAGCATTGTATAGATGGTAAGTGCTTTTCTGGCACTACATACACATATTCACCACTTTTAAATTTATACTGAAGCGCTACACTCATGGAAATTGAGGATTTAAAGGGATAGATACCTGATCTGAAATTTTCCTTTGTTGTTTTGGTGATTTCTATGTATGTTGGTTTTTTAGGAGTACCCACAGAGTGTATAGCAGCTAAATTCATTTTAATATCATAGTTCTATAGCGCCATTTTTCCACAACCTGTGTGTGCACATCCAATTTCTTTATATGTTATATTACGTTGCCCTCACTTGTCAGGTCTTGGAAACCCACTTATTTTATTGCAGATGCCTCTATGATACCACGTTACAAATTGACTAAGCATACTTATTATCCTATTTTATTTTAGTTATTTCACATTGCGCAGCCTATGCAAACAATGTCTAGGTCCCAACTTCAGCCTGTACATCCTAAGAGCCGTACCTGTGCCCCAGGGCTTGACCGGCTTTGTCCGTGCCCCATTGATTGGCCTGCTTTGTCTGTGCCCCATTGATTGACCTGCTTTGTCCATGCCCATTGATTGGCCTGTGCCAGAATGTCTACATGCCAAGCCTACTGCCACATACTCACGCTTGTACATTGCCCAACTTGCCTCGGTCACTATATGGGGTGCTGCCCCTATCTCCCTGCCAGTGACACTTGTCCTCTATACTCCTTGAGGTTGCTTTGCCTGGGACCGCTGCACAAGAGAACCCTTATCCGGGTTAACAGCGCAGACAATGACTACTATGGCAGTGACAGCCTCTGTGGAATTAGGCTTCAGCCAGGGTCCTCCCTTAAGCTTATCAGGAGCATAACGCTAGAGGGCCCACCTTTAAAATGGCAGGTGACTTGAGTCAGACTCTCCTAGAGGAGAGCAGGCAAGTGCGCATCAGCCGACGACCGTGGAAGAAGAGGTCATCTCGTGGATCGTCTTAAACAAACCCCTGTTCGACCCTCGATCCATTGCTCACGTGGTTTCTTAGGAATGGTCTCTGCCCGATCACCTGACACCATCGGTGCGTTTCTGGGCCCGTAGACCGCTGGCTTGAGAAGACCGCGGTTTTGCTGGTTAAGCACCTGTCTAGTATTCAGGAGATCCTGAGTGCGGCCCACACTATTAAGACAATCTGTCAAAAGACATGAGTAGAGTTGTAGGTTAGAAAGGTATGTATGCTTATCTAACTTATGTATCAGAATAGTGAGGCTATACATAGAAAGGCTTAGCTTATAAAATCGCATGGTCCCTAGCGATACCCCCTGTGGTCCCCGGCATAAACAAAAGGGCTATTGAATTGCATGCCTACAGGTGTGAGTTCATCTCGGGTATTAAGAGGTAATGAATATTGGGCACTGTGCCTGACATTGAGTCCCAGTCTTGTATGGGTCAGCCAATGCCTTGTTGGGGCTGGGTGTGCTCCCACTGTGCCGTTAGTTGCAGCGAAGGTGCGTGCCGCATTCCCCTTGGTCCAGCAGTGTGGGAGAAGAGTGTCTCAGTAAGGGCAGAGGACCTATTCGGTGTGTATAATATGGCTCCAGTTGTTCCCACCTGTCGGTGTATTCGTTGGCTGTAGATTTGTGCTGCTGCTGCCGCCATTTTAGGCCTCTTGGTCTGCCACTTGCATGTGTGAATGAGTTGGCCATTGCCCCTCTTAGGCTGGGTCATTGTTGGGGAGCGAGGCGGCGTTCTGCGCTGTGCTGTGGGGGTCCCCTTAAGATGCTTTGCCTGTGCCTGGTCGCGTTCACCCTTGGTGTGGCTCCGTCCACCCGATATCGGGGTTTTTTTCCAGGCGCCTGTGGAGCCCGGGAAGGGAACTTACGCCGTGTGCCGGGATATTCTCTTGAGCCTCTCGTAGCGGGCTGTGTGGCGTAGCTTCAGGCTGGGTCCGTGGTTCCGGGGGCCACGCAAGCTGTTCCAGCCTCTCCCAGAAGGCGTCAAAAATGCAGGTGAGTCTGAGCTCCGTTTCTCTCTCTCTGCCTTGCAGAGGGTCCAGTCCGCCCGATCTGTTCAACTGCTTATCACCTGCTGAGGGGACCGTGAGGGGGTGGACGGGGATAACCCCCGCGGTCCAGGGGGGTAAAACGAGGGCCCGGAGCCCTACGTCTGGCTGATTCGGGCAGCAGGGAAGCGTCCGTCCTCCCTGCGCCCGCCATGCTGGTAGGCCTCGCTGTGAGTTCGGGTACGCCTGTGTGAGCGCCTCGGTATCACCCGTCACTTGGTGGCCTTTTAACTGCAATTTAGTGCCTTTCAAGCGTCTTGAATCTGTTTTAGCCCCAAGCAGCGGGAGCTGGTGAGGCATGCTTCCTCTCTGCTCAGTGGTCAGGCCCCGCCCAAGATGTGTCCTTTTTAACATGGAAATACTTGACGGAGGCTTATCTTAGCTCCAACCCATACCTTTTATAGGGGATTGGACCCTTGACCCGGAATTTCACACTTGCCTCCAATTCCAGATGACATCCCAGATGGGGCCCCGAGTCTGGGGTGGCAGACGAACCTATCCTAAATGCAATTTGGATGACTGGAGGTGCTTGGGAAAGGGATCTGAGCCCCTCGGAGTCCCAGCACGAGTCTATGATTGAACGTATATTCATTAGTTACTTTGATTTAGACACGGCCCTCAAGAAACTTCTAGGGACCGCGGGGCCCAGTTCTGATAAGGTGGCCTCTATTTTCTCCCTGGCGAGATAGGTATTTTATGCATCAGTCATTTGGGCGATGATACAACTTGTTTGGCAGGTTGGGAGGAATTGAGGACATTCAGGAATACCAGAACTATCTGAAGAGATCTCTCGTTTTTCACACATTGGGACCTGGACGTGACTTTACATCGATATAGGACATCGTGCTGTACGGTCTCCCTGGATGGGCTTGCCAGACCCCCTGAGAGGTACCTCCCAGACCGAAAGGTCAGACGCTTCCTGTGTTTTCCCTTGTTCAAGTCCCTGGATTTCGTTTTCAACCAGGGAAATATCGACCTCCTCTACATCTCAAGGAGTAGAGTCCTGGAGGGCGGATTGGACGCAAGGGGGTGCCTCCTACGCTCTCCTCTGCCCGAGTTCTCGTACGTATGGAATAGTTTTCTCTGGGAGGACCCGGTGTCAAGACTTTAGTCCACGGAGGAGGACCCATCAGGCCCGACCAGTTCGGCTGGATGACGGACCCGTTTGCTCAGCAATGGACGCTTCCCTCCAGGAATGTTCGGCACAGAGACGCGGATGAGTCTCCTCCGTTTGTTTGGTCTCAGGACCTTTCTACGGGTGCCTCAGTCTGCTGGTACTTTGGAATTATGATCTCCCCTTCGGCAGAGTCGAACCTAGTTCCTGGATTCCCTGGACCCTTGCTCATTTGATCTCGGGGATTGTAAGACTTTGGACTGCATGGCGACCCTGACGTAGTTGGGTCTGGTACGGATCTCCTAATTTTGCTACCGCTTTTACAGGGTTCAGGTATTGTTCGGTCACTTTTTTACCGGGGACTGCCATATTATTTAGATTAGGTAGCGCATACGACTTGTCGGCGGGCCTCGCTCTGCTTAGAATTCCCTTTATGATTCCGGAGGACGGATATTCATCTCCCCACGGGGTACACGCATTTTTGTCATGCTCCTATGGTGGGTTCTGTCGGGTTTTGCCCATTCACTGACTCTGGATTTATTTCTGTTATTATACCTTGTTTTCTTTCAGATGGGTTCAGCGGTTCGGACCTTAGTTGTCTATCAGCACTAGTCAGACCCGAGGGTCATATTCTTACTTTGGTAGCTCTCCCACCTTTAGGTGTTGTTCGACGTCACCGTTTGTTTAAATGGTTCTTCCCTTTTTCCTCGCCCTTCATGTACTGCTTGGTTGTGGTTGGCATTGGCAGGGTGTATAGGTTTTTACGGTTCACTTCAGTCAGTAACACGGCGACTTCAGGTACCGACATGGCAGGCGTTTTTCTCCAAGACATCGTACGCGTTCCTGCCAGTTATGATGAGCTATCTTTGCAGAGTTTAGGTTGGTACAGCGGATCGTGTTTCTCTGGTCTTTGCTGTCCGAGCGTTAAAACAGCAAATATGAAGCCTCCTGTCATGCTATAAAATTGTAGATTATACTAGCTTTAGTGTAACTATAATCTTAATTTTATTAATGACAGGAGGCAAATATTTCCCTCCCAGTTTCTCCCTCCCCTTGTTGTTTGTTGGTTTGACTGACTTGTTGTTTATTCACCTGGTCTAGATTGGTTATCTGGGGAAGTTGGGGTTTATCTAGGATATGGTACCGTCAGTATTTTATGATGGGGATTCCGTTTTTTTCACTATCTGGTAATTGTACTTAAAAATAAATAAATGTAGAACTATAAAAAGTGAAAGTATATGAGTCGAATCGAACATTACAATTTTTTGACCCAGGACCCGAACACTTCAGTAACAGTCCGGCGATTTAATGGTGTGTTTTGAAAAGCTGCAGGGAAGCTTTTTTTTTTTTTAAAGAATTAATGTACTTGAAAAAAATTGGGGGGGCTGGTTTTGCATTCTTTGGTTATCAATTTCTATTTTTTCTAGTTTAGCCACTATTGTCTTGTCTACTAAATAACAACTTTATAAGATTTGAGGGGAGAGATTAACTTGTGGTAAAAAAAAAAAAAAAAAAA
>OW240923.1:117488749-117673920 GCA_933207985.1 Pelobates cultripes | reverse complement strand
GATCTAATTAGTGGCACTTGTCAGCGTATCCACTGTTAGCGTAACACACCCGCTTTAAGGACACTGACTGCTATTCAATCTATAACAGTGAAAAAAGATTATTTTTTTTTAAATCCAAGCTATTGTGACACAGGATCTAATTAGTGGCACTTGTCAGCGTATCCACTGTTAGCGTAACACACCCGCTTTAAGGACACTGACTGCTATTCAAGCTATAACAGTAAAAAAAGTTTTTTGTTTTTAAATCCAAGCTATTGTGACACCAGATGTAATTGGTGGCACTGACTGGGGAAATGGGCATAGTATGCACTGTGAGCCTGACACAGAAGCTGGCAGCAGTGGCAGACAACTGACTGCTATTCAATCTATAACAGTGAAAAAAGTTTTTTGTTTTTAAATCCAAGCTATTGTGACACCAGATGTAATTGGTGGCACTGACTGGGGAAATGGGCACTGTGAGCCTGACACAGAAGCTGGCAGCAGTGGCAGACAACTAAGTGCATTTACATTAGATAGAAAAAAAAAATCCAAAAAAAGCATACCCTTATCCCTAACCTAGCTATGCTTTTCCCTATCTTATGAACAGCAGCTACACTTTCCCTCCTCTTACTAAGCATGCAGCTTGAGAATGAATCTAAAATGGATGCTGTCCAGTAGGTGGGAGGGTCTGCTAGGGAGGCTGTGCTGCTAATTGGCTGGAATGTGTCTGCTGACTGTGAGGTACAGGGTCAAAGTTTACTCAATGATGACGAATAGGGGGCGGGTCGAACCGCGCATATGTTCGCCCGCCGTGGCGAACGCGAACATGCTATGTTCGCCAGGAACCGTTCGCCAGCGAACCGTTCGGTACATCACTAGTAAGATATCAATACACAAAAAAATATGGAGACTGTAGGATAATATCTAATAAATTAAATATAATTACATACCCTGAGAATAAAATAAATAATTAGATAGAAAAGGAGATCTAAAGGAAGGGAAACTTTAATTCTCCCCGAATAATTACTATATTATAACTCTCTATGAAATTAATCATGCTAAAGGTTGTAGACTAAAACGTATTATATTATGTTATGTTATTGATATGAAGAATGAATGAGGAATGAATGAGGTATATTATGTATTTATGTTGGAATACCGCACTATATTCCATGAACATAAATAAATGTATGTCTACGTATATGAGGAAAAAATTTTTTTTCAATAAGGACAAGAATTATATACATAAAAAAAAGAAATAGGCACATTTTTACCAGATGAGATTATAATGTTTTGTTTGTGAGTTCAAACTATGTGCATTGAATCCACTAGTGCACTGTTACCATTACATAAGTTATCTGTGTCAGTGGGCTAAAGGTGCATAAATCATTTATATTTATTAGCATTATGTTCTATGATCACCTTAAAACAAATGAATGAACGGCGTTAACCTCAGTAGTCAGGACAGCCTTGTGTTGCAGAACTGAATTTTTTAATAAATGAAGAGAACACACAGCTTGAGCACTATCCACTGGTAAAGATTTGGAGGTAGGAACAGACATGGGGATGATTTGCGACAACAAAATAAATAAATAAATAAATAAATGGGGATAAAGCAAGATTCTGACAAACGACAAAAAAAAAAAACAGCATTGGAAGTATACTACGGATATGTAAAGGTTTTATAATACAAATGAGTTGTAAGCTCAAAATAAGGCTAGTAGTTACAAAAATCTACTTATAAAAAAATAAATAGTGATTAATGCTTTGAATAATTTCAAGTAATTGTTAATTTTAAAGAAAGTTAGGTTAATAGTATACAAATGTCTTTAACAAAACTGCACTCAGGGAACAAATATGATAGAAATGTCACTCACAAAACTGCACTCAGGGAACAAATATGATAGAAATGTCACTCATTTAAGACTCATTTATTATTATCCACTTGACAATTATTCGCTTTTTTCATGCATTCCGAGAGAGAATGCGGAAATTTGCCAATATGCATTAATCAAAGCTCTATAGAAGCATTTGCTTTTTCCTGCAAAGTTTCCAAGATTTTATTTCCTGTGAATGTGTTCAGGAAAGAAAAAAAAATACTTCTAAAGAACAGAAAATAAAATAAGGCTATTATACTTTACATTACTATATAATTATTTATATAACAATGCAAGCTGATTACATCAAAGTATACAAAACGGTTTCAGTGGGTGTAGGTTTTACGATGTTCTCTTTGTAGAACTTACTGTAGGATATATTTGAAGTATAGTAAAAAAATCTTTGACTTCAAATGATCTCCCTTTTCATTATATCTATTTGAGCTTGTTCTTTACTATTGGATTTTCTCTGCTTGTGCTCCTTCTTGTATATTACCTAGAGGAGGGTCTTGTATGATTGATGGGGAATATGACGGGGAATCGAGAAGGAGGCACTCAGTTCTACAAAATGTGAATACCGTGTTGTGGGTTTCTACATTTAGTTTCAGATCTTTTTATCTGATCTTATTATTACTTATTTGTTAAACATAGCATTCAAGTAAAGATAATATGAAAAGTCATTAGAGGTAACAATTTCCCTTTAAAAACATGGGGCAAAGGAGAGGTGGACATTTTTTGGTCATTTAATGTTAGGAGAACTATAGTTAGCGGATTGCACAATCAAGAATATCAATCTCTAGGTTGTATATAATGATATTACCAATATACGTGGAGATACTGTACTTTAGGATAGTGGGGGCAATGTTAGAGTCCACCACTTGTCAACGCATTTAGTGGTGCAGAAAGAAATGACAGTAATATAGAGACTGGAAGGTTATTTGTACAAGCAAAACATTTCAGTGTTTTGAAAAAAAAAAAAGATAGGTCACCTTAAACTGATTTTAAGTTTCAGAATGTAAAAATAATACACTGCAACTCAGAAATGTTTTCTTGCTTTCAAATATAGTGGCTAATGCCAGGGTCACCTTAAAGTAATTGAGTTTGAATTTCAGTATGAAATTTCGGTGTCCCCTTTTGTTATTCAATGACACGAAAGAATTGGTCAGAAGCCGAATACATTTGCCAGGCACTGAATAGCGTATGTGTTGAGAAACTTCGCTCATCTGACATTTTCGCCTTTTTCTTTAGTTATGTTGCATTGACGGGCACAGGCTCTTGGTTTTATTTATTTATTTATCTATTTGTTTATTGTTTTTATTTCTCTAAATAGCAGTGGATAGTGGATATGTTTGCAGTTATGTTTTAATCTCCAGGTGAGTTATAGAACACAAGAAAAGCATATTGCACTATAACACTTTGAAGTCATCACTATGTAGATATATGGCATATGTTAATGTCTGCTTTTTACCAGTGTGATTTTATGATTTAGAAAAAACATCCTTCTTGTATCCTTGATTGATCGAATGTAGCACAGTCATTATAAGCAAGTGGATGGAATTTGAGAAAGAGGCATGGAGTTACAGCTGAGTTGGGCTACAACTGGGGCAGTTTAGCAAATATCTGGGGTAGTCTATTTTTACAAATTATTGTAGAATTTATATAAAAACTCAGAGTGACTCCTGAATAATTTAAATCAATCGCTACGTGTGTGAATAACATTTTGTCCCTAATAAAGTTTAGTCAATTACAATTTAATCAATTTGACGTCGATATTGTTTCGAACTTTAGGTTTTGTTTTTTTGTTTTTTGTTATTGTTTACATTTTGGGTATTTTGATATAATACATAAAGTTAATTTTAAACTCACTACAAATGTTTATTACATATACGACACTATTATGCCAAGATCAGAAAAAAAGAGGGTGAAATTAGTATTACTTTGTTATCTACTTAACCATTCAGGCAAACCTCCACTTGGTATTTTGTAATAAAATATGTGACACAAATAATTAGAGAGGAACTCTAATTAACCAAACGCTGTCACTTGTCTATGGTATTGCTGAATGATACGATTGAGCTTCCCAAAGCAGATACAATTAGAAATGAACAGGTTCACAAAACAGTTCAGCAGGATTTGATTTCCGTTTGTTGTCTGAAGGGAAATTAAATTGATGAAATTCGTGTGTGATGGGAAGGTAGACAGATAGATAGAAAGACAAAATATATATGGGATAACATGTTGCTTATGTATTGATCTATTTTCTCTTGGCTTTCCTTCTGGGACAAAATCTAACTCTGTTCTTGTGGCTGGTCTTCTGGGATGTTGTAACATATGGAGTTTGTCTCTGAAATGTCAAAGCATGGTATGAAGCTTCCATCTTTTACAGATATATTCTAGCATAAACTGCTCTTCATGACTTCATTCTGCCTACAGAGGTCATTTTATGCAAATATATCCTTGGAATCAGAGTTATATTTATATATATAGTTATAACTACCACAACAAGAGGACATAGTCTTAAATTAGAGGGACAAAGGTTTAAAAATAATATCAGGAAGTATTACTTTACTGAGATGGTAGTGGATGCATGGAATAGCCTTCCAGCTGAAGTGGTAGAGGTTAACACAGTAAAGGAGTTTAAGCATGCATGGGATAGGCATAAGGCTATCCTAACTATAAGATAAGGCTAGGGACTAATGAAAGTTTTTAGAAAATTGGGCAGACTAGATGGGCCGAATGGTTCTTATCTGCCGTCACATTCTATGTTTCTATGTTTCTATATTTGTTGCCAAAACAACTACTCAAATTAGATTCTTGTGAAGTTGGAGTGCTCTTCTCTACAGCATAGTTTGATTTCCTAAGGTTCCAAGAGATGGAAAAGGAAGGTATGATCAGTTTTAGATTAGTGTCAATCAGCAAAGGTCTATCATAAACTTAGACTAAATGTATTTCCATATTGGGAGCTGTGTGCTGAATGAATATAACTACAGATCTGGTATAGATGATTGAGCTTCAGTATACAGAGAAACATGAGATCAAAACTCATAAAAACAAACCCCTCAGTCTGGTATTACCTTTTGAGAGGTTGAAATGTGTTGTGCTATTTTTTATTTGTTTTAAAAAGCTGTTAAGAAATATACACCTTGTAATACTTACCCTGGACTCTGGAAGTCCTGTTTTTGCAGCAGTGTCGAGTTCTTGAGGGTGATCTTTGGAAATATATCTCTTTTATGAGATGAAAAGTACCATAAGTACCGAGCCAACTTTTAATGGGCTCTGAAAATTGTGAGTTTGAAGAAATATTCTTACACATATATACTTTCACATATACAGATTACACTATATGTGTTTTTTTAACTTATGCAATATAGGTGAATTAAATTTATGTGTATTGGTTACCAAAGAAACACCGAGTGTAAGGTAAACCAAAATATGTCTTTCTGTGTGCGCAAATCACCTTATACTGTCCTTTATATTTACCTTTTGTATATCCCAAAAATTACCTGATGGGATAGTGGCAACAATCCACAACTATTTTTCCAATTTATACTCCTTGATCAATCTAACACAAGTCCACAGTGACACAAATTCAGACATATCTTGACAGATATCTTCACACTCCCTCTCCTGGAAATGGCATTGCAGGCTCTGGAAGAATCCACTCACAGAGCGGAAATTGGCACTGTCTCTTAAGTCCAGCAAGACAGGAAAGTGCCTTGGATCAGAAGGTCTCCACCTGAGGTATTACAAGCAACTTGCTGACATCCTGCTCCCACACTTTCTCAGAGCATTTACGCCAGGGACACATCATTCCCCCACAGTCTCTGGCTGTCAATATATTGCTGAACCCTAAAGAGGGCAAGGATGTTGGGCAACATGCAAATTATTGATCTATTTCATTTTGAACTGTCATTTAAAATTATTTACAAAAATCCCAGCCCAAACATGTTCATGGAGATCAAGCACGCTTCTAGAAAAGGAAGGCGAGAGATAATACAATTCAAACTGTGCCTTGAATACTCCACTCCTGTGTAACTTCAAAACTTCAATTGATATATATGTCACCCTCTGCCCGAATATGCATTAGCCAAGCCTTTCCTGAACCTTTACTGACACACAAAAGTACCTACAAGGGATATCTGCTTTTGCCAATGCTTTTTGCCCTTGTATAGGAGCCCTTACTGAATGCTATTCAACAGAATTCAAACATCTGGGGCCCCACGATAGTCAAGACCATGTAACATACCTGCATATGGAGATGACCTCTTGTTCTACATGACTATTCCTGAGGAATCTCTGCCGCAAATAATGTCTGAGTTAAAATCCTACTTCTCACTCAAAGTGATCTCTGTGGGCAGTTTGTTTCTTTTCTGTTCTAGTGTTGATTATTGTCATTTTGCCAACTGCTTTCTTAAGAAAACTCAATAAAATTGAATTAATGGTCAGAGAAGGAGAATGGTTATCTTGCAAACTGGATGACTGCAGAGAAGTTTGCGGACGGTTCGCAACATCTCTAATTAGGAGAGAGTATTACAAAACGGTGCCAAGGAGAGAGTGATGACACTTAATAAATGCTCTAAAGTGCTGATTGTGAATTAGCTTAGGGTGAGTAAAGAAAGAGAGAGCCTTGTAGGACTGTCAGTATGGACAGAGCAAGGATGCTATCTATGTTACAACAGATAAGATTGCAAATTATAATTAATCTTTTAAAAAATGTCTTGTTCGAAAAAGTGAAATTATTTTCTGAAGTATCCTGCTTTCTATTCTGGTGATGTTTGCGAGAGAGGGGGTTGTTACAAAGGCAGTATATCCATAAGACCAGAGTAAGGAACTGTCTGTGAACCACGGCAGTGAGCTGATTGGTCACTAAAGTGCACAGGGGATCCAGTTCTAGGCAGTAAGAATCAGCCATGTTAGAAATGTCTCTCTTCTGGAAGGGTGCCATTGTTTAACAAAGACCTTTTGGGGTTGAAACATTGCTGTTGTGGTTCCTAATAAAGTACCTGTCTTGAACCAAGGAGTGCCTGGACCTCTATTACTTTATTGTTTAACGAAGGCAGCATACATTTTCTTACAGTGACTGTTTCTGACAGTCTGTCTGTCTGTCTATATACATGTATACAATATTTTAAAATTAAATAAATGTGTGTGTGTGTGTGTGTTTATTGATATGTACCAAAATTCACCAATATTATTATGTGCTTGTAATATCTATTCTTTTTACTGACTGCTATTTGCAAAAACAAAATTCTGTTTATTTATGCAAATAACAGAGTGCACGGTGTGTTCCTACACTGTAATTTGTAGACAGAATCATTTCTAAATCCTGTTCCCTCTCACTAGCTGTAATATTTTGTCTGCATTTTCTTGGTGCACTGATACTGTTACTGCTGCTGCTGTTACTCTGCCTGCACTGCAGTGAACTCCACGATTCCCAAAAGTACACAAGACCTGGTAGAAAAAAAAAAGACAGTGTCATAACATTCTTGCTAAATAAAATAGGCTTGCTTTAAATGCTGCACACATCTGTTATGCATCCAAGTGTGATGGAAAGAGGGACCATTCATGTAGATAGCTGGATTTTGTTTTTCAGTTTGTGAAGCATACATAAATAATGCTTCCAGCCTCTATTATTATGATTATAAACTTTATAATTTAGTTTAAAAAAAAAAAAACATACCTCGGGCTGCATATAAGAAACAGATCTACCAATACGATGGTTGCACTGAAAGAATTATATGTACAATGAATTGAAGATGTAATGTTTAAAAAGATGCTTTGCACCCCAGACACACTCAGAGTAAAGAAAAATGTCTAAGGTGACATTATGAACACATCCATTCACGCTCTTTTACCACCAGTGCAATTACAGCCTAGCTCTGCCTGCTGACATTTATAGGGGTTTCGATCAAGCTAGAGCATTTTGCAGACAGCACAACACTTGCCATTTAGAAGATATGATAAATTCAAACTATGACTAGTGCCGTAGCAGCTGTTCTATTTGAAACAAAAAAAAACAGACAACAGAACAACACCAACATATTTCATTATGACAGATACAAAAAAAGTTTATTTAATTTGTATTGGGATATCTTCGGGCAAAAAATATTATTAGTAAAATTAGTGATGCTCATTTTTAATTTCTTAGCGCAAAAGAAAGGCTGTGAACTCAAGGTAGCAATCAAGCCAGCAATTTAAACAGGTTCTAAAGTTGGCACGTTAACCAAGTGATCTGTTTAACAAGTCATATTATAGACTATGTTAAATATAGTTCATTCGTTGGGATCTAATGTTGCTCTTCTTCTTAGTAAACAATCCATGTTCAATCACAAATATGAAAGAAGAAGTGTTTCACAACAAAAAGCTGGTTAGAAAAAGCTGTTAACCTTTCCTCCTTCTCTCAGCAGATGCAGAAAAGGTGTTAGACAATCATTAATTAGATAGGTATTACTCCCAATATCCTGGCATGGATTGCAGCCTTATATCCTAAACTCAATTCTCAAATTTTTGTCAACAGTATATTGTCGAAACCATTTGATATTAAAACTGGGAAACTGTTTGATCGTCCATTCTTTTGTTTTAAGTTTACAACCCACTTTAAAAGCCATAAGTGTGAACCCTACTATTAAAGGGATACTATAGTCACCTGAACAACTTTAGCTTAATAAAGCAGTTTTGGTGTATAGAACATGCCTCTGCAGCCTCACTGCGCAATCCTCTGCCATTTAGGAGTTAAATCCCTTTGTTTATGAGCCCTAGTCACACCTCCCTGCATGTGACTTGCACAGCCTTCCATAAACACTTCCTGTAAAGAGAGCCCTATTTAGGCTTTCTTTATTGCAAGTTCTGTTTAATTAAGATTTTCTTATCCCCTGCTATGTTAATAGCTTGCTAGACCCTGCAAGAGCCTCCTGTATGTGATTAAAGTTCAATTTAGAGATTGAGATACAATTATTTAAGGTAAATTACATCTGTTTGAAAGTGAAACCAGTTTTTTTTTCATGCAGGCTCTGTCAATCATAGCCAGGGGAGGTGTGGCTAGGGCTGCATAAACAGAAACAAAGTGATTTAACTCCTAAATGACAGTGAATTGAGCAGTGAAATTGCAGGGGAATGATCTATACACTAAAACTGCTTTATTTAGCTAAAGTAATTTAGGTGACTATGGTGTTCCTTTAAAGGCATACAAGGACACATGCAAGATGGTGATTTACTCAGATAAATTGCTATTTACAATCTCAGATCTTGCCACATCCCCACTTTCCATTATAAAGGAATGTCATGCTTCTAGCATTGAACCTTGCTTAAGCCGTAGAGTTCAAAACTTTGGAGGAATTTCCAGGTATTAGGAGTGATGTATGGCTCTGGACTCTCTAAGTCTATCACAATATGTGACAATGCTAATTATAAACAAGAATCTAGTTGAGAGAGGCATAGTTGGATATATTGCTGGAACTTAGGATCCACAATATAACTTCATGAAAGCAAATAAATAAATTACTTAAACATCAGCAAACCAATGAGAAAGAAACTATCCAAAATTGGAAGGTTGGAAGGTAAGAATTTTGCAAAACTAGACAAGATAGGTTAAAAAAAATTAGGACAATGATAAACAATCAAGTGAGAGGGAGAAAACTCTTCAACGATGACATGGAATCCACATGGAAGTCATATAATGGTGTCAAGGTCAAGATAATATTTATAGGATTATGTAGTTGCGTCATTTTTGTCATTTCAAAAGACATGAGTGGAATGGTGAAAATTTGATGGCACAGTGTGTACAGCATTCAACTGACTCCTACTGGATGAAACATTAAAGTAGGACTCCACACGCATAGAGCACTTCAGCTTCATGAATTGCTATATGGATGTGGAGTATCCCTTTAAAACCCCAATTTACAAAAGTGCCAATTTAATTGAGAAATTAGCACTTTTCGGGGCCTGATGGGTTTACTATGGCGCATTATTGATCTTTCTCTAGTATTCTCACTCCCCATTTAACTGAATTATTTAATTATCATTGGAGATCAGGAAGAATGCAGGAGGAGGCTTTGAGTGCGCAGATAGTTACATTACCCAAGCCAGGCAAGACACCAAATGTGTGTTCCAACTTTCACCCGATTTCATTAATAAATAACGATATGAAGATTTATTCAAGAATTTTAGCTAATAGATTTAATCAGATTTTACCGTTCCTTGTTGATAGAGATCAGGCAGGTTTTTTCTTGAATCATCAGGCTCTGGATGCAACTAGGCATTTTATAAATTTGATTGATCATATTAAATCGTCTCACAAGTCTTCTTTGCTCCTATCTTTGGATGCAGAGAAGGCGTTAGACAGATTACATTGGGGATACCTTAAGGAGGTTTTGTCTTGTTTTCACATCCCAGAACCCTTCATTGAGGCTGTGTTCATGTTATATTGCCAGCCAGCTGCTAGAGTATCTGCTACTGGTTATATTTCTGAAACTTTTTCCCTGTCTAATGGGATGAGACAGGGGTTACCATTGTCGCCACTCCTGTTTGTGTTGGCAATGGAGCCCTTGACTGAAATGATTCGTAGCAAAACAGATATCAAAGGTATTGTAATTGGGGATAAGGAAAATAAAATAGGTTTATTTGCAGACAACATCATGTTATCTCTTAAAAATCCATCACAATCAATGACCCCATTGATGTCGATCTTGCAAGAATTTGGGAAATTTCATTATATAAATTAAATACTGCCAAAACTCAAGTGCTTCCTTTCTTCATACCTTGGTAAGAATTTAATATTTTAAAGAGTAGGTTCAACTTTGACTGGAGAGACTCCTATATTTCTTATTTGGGCATAAACTTATGCAAGACCCTGTCCAAGATGCATCAATATAATTTGGGTAAGTTTTGGTCCAATTGTAGACATGAACTAAGGAAGGAGTGTAGTCTTGAATTGTCTTGGTTAGGTAGGAATCATTCAATCAAAATGACTCTCCTTCCCAAAATGTTATATTATCTCAGAACCAACCCCCTTTTGATACCATTATCTTTTTTTCAAAAGGTACACTCGGCCCTCTTGTCTTTCATCTGGAACAACAAACCTGCAAGGATTAAATTATCAATTTTACAAAAGCATAGTAAATGGGGGGGGGGGAGGTTTGCATGACTTTGCCAAGTGCTATTATGCTACCAATGCTGCGATGGTCTTAAAATTATAATGATAACATAATATTCTAATAATAATGATCGCCCTCCTTGGCTTGAGATGGAGGCTAGCAAGCTTTCTCCTCTACTCAATTAAATATATTTTATGGCTGCTTCAATCTCAATGCACAAGGATGGCTGATATGTTTTCTCAACCTTCTCAAGACTTCCATCAAAGCTTGGCATACCCTTTACAAAAATCTTCATCCTTCTTCAATTTGGTCTAGGGCAACCCCATTATCAGTTTTAAAATTAAAAATTCCTAATTTGGATAACAAAATTATTGGTCCTCCATTTCTATTAATTATTTTAACGATCTATTCTTATCCTCTAAACTTTTAACATTTTCCCAAATTCAACAAAAATCTTACCTCAGTAACATTGATGCTCCTATATAGGAACAGATGGTTGATCATATTATTGATCATTTTGAGATTTCCCGCAGGGACCCGAATTATAGGCAATTGGAATGACTAAATCCAGAAAAAATAATTATTTCGGATGCCGGTCAGAAACTTACCATCTCTCAGTGTTACACTGTTTTTGCAGTTGAATTGGGTGTAAAACAGCCTTACATGCACAAGTGGGAGAGTGATCTGGGTGTGGAGTTTTCTGTATCGGAGTGGCATAGTTTAATATCAGTCTTGAGGGGAATCACTAGTGACATCACTCATTTGGAATCTCACTTGAAAATAATATATGGATGGTATTTTTCCCCTTTTAAATTACATTGTTTTAATCTTTCCCAATCTAAATTATGCTGGAGGGGTAGCCAAACGGGTACTCTATTTCATATTTTCTGGTCGTGTCCAAAAATCCAAACTTTTTGGCAAAACATATAAAATTTAATTATTTCCATTACAGAATTACCAATTGATTTGAACCCTAGTTTGTGTCTTTTTAAGTGTTTTCCAGATAACTTAGCATATCATAAATGCATTATGCTGGGCCATCTCCTTATTTCAGCCACCACAGCTATTCCCCACTTTCGGAAACCGGTTGCTATTCCATCTATCACCGATGTTCTTATTCATCTATTTCCGCATACTATCAGTCAGTGGTGTCCTCTTACAACATGACTGGTCTGAATGGGAAAAGGCGATGAGGAATACATTTAAATTGGTCTGGTTATCCATCTGGTGGAATCTCATTTTTAAATTTCTCACCTTTTTTTATCTTTTTATTTCTTTCTCATTTCAATTTTATCCGTATAAATTATTGAAGACATGACATCCTTTTTTATCTTGTATATACTTAGCTATTTTTTTCCTTTGTTTTCTTTTTGTATTATTGATGGCTGTTGGGCTGCAATTCAGATGCAACATTGTTTCCTCTCCCCCTCCACTCTTCCCCTCCTTCTCCCTCTCTCCCCCCTTTTATTTGTTTTTATTTTATCCCTGAGTTTTTTTTATTATTCTATCAGTAATATACGTTTTCTATTGGTCACTATGACATTAACTCCTTTAACTTAATAACTTCCAATTCATTATCTCAGCCACTGTATTCTAGTTATGTATATACATTTCTGTTTGTGACCATTACCTGTTATATTATCTTACGTAGATCATTACCATTTTTGTTTATTAATTAACATAATATTTTTCAAAATAAAAAACATTTGAAAGAAATTAGCACTTTGATATCTGAAAATAGAAACGCCTCTCCAGCTGTCAAACTGCTGGGGAGATTTACTTCCTACTTCATAAGAACTGCAGCTTTTGCAAGCTTCTTTAGACTATACCCCCAATGACTACATACATAAAAACATACATGCATGTATTCATTGGGGGTATATCTGCTAAACTGTGGGACTTTTTTTCTTCTTTTTTTGGAAGTGTGGAGTAGTCCTTTAGGGAAAAGACGTGACATTTCATTACAAGTGATTCTTGTGACTTTAACCTGAAGTATGAGAAGGTGGCATAAGGTAGAATGTCCCCAAATACATGATTAGAAGTCTACTTTTTAGAGCATGTTACATCAATTTGAGGGACAGTATGCCTGCCAACTTGACAGAACCACTGATTTTCTGCCCCGATAGAAAAATGAATGTTGAAATCTCTGGGTCAGCGATTTGTCAAGATGACGAACCATATTATATTGACTTGATCTCCCCTTTAAAATAAATGGACCTGCATGTCATATTTATTTTAATGTAGTCCTACAGTATGTATTATCCAGAATCGATGACGACTTTGTGAAAAACAATACACTCTGTTTTAAAATCTGTAGTTAGGTAATTTCAGAAGAACCTCATTCATTTTGCCTTTGGAGTATGGTGGCTCTCATTATTTAAGAGAAGCTTTGATATTGGATATAAATTAATGTGAGTTTAATCACCTCACTTTATCTAAGTGGGTTATCAGCTGATTTAAATCAACTAATTCCATCTGTGTCAAAATTGTAATAATGGCAAAATCATCAAAGTCAAATGTTTTACTCCATTCCTGAATCATTTATAATTGTTCTATTCATCCTTATAGTTAATGATAGCCACAGTATAATTTTTCACTAGCTCCCATTTTAAATTATATAAAAGGATTTTATTATTCCTACATTTTCAAGCCCACATTTGAGAATATAATGAATATATTACACTCAAACCATGGATGAAGGAATACAAATTCTATTTAATTCAATGGGTTGAAGGTATGATTTATATAGAGTCAACTTAACCTTTCATGTGTCCAAGGTGGATAAAATAAGTAGCATTGAGCTGGGAATATGTGCTCCCTGGGAATATGAGCTCCCTGGGAATATGTGCTCCCTGGGAATATGTACTCCCTGGGAATATGAGCTCCCTGGGAATATGTACTCCCTGGGAATATGTGCTCCTTGGGAATATGTACTCCCTGGGAATATGAGCTCCCTGGGAATATGTGTTCCCTGGGAATATGAGCTCCCTGGAAATATGTGCTCCTGGGAATATGTGCTCCCTCAGAATATGTGTTCCCTGGGAATATGTACTCCCTGGGAATATGTGCTCCTTGGGAATATGTACTCCCTGGGAATATGTGCTCCTTGGGAATATGTACTCCCTGGGAATATGTGCTCCCTGGGAATATGTGCTCTCTGAGAATATGTACTCACTGGGAATATGTACTCACTGGGAATATGTGCTCCCTGGGAATATGAGCTCCCTGGGAATATGTACTCCCTGGGAATATGTACTCCCTGGGTATGTGTTCCCTGTGGATATGTGTTCCCTGGGAATATGTACTCCCTGGGAATATGTGCTCCCTGGGAATATGTGTTCCCTGGGAATATGTACTCACTGGGAATATGTACTCCCTGGCAATATGTGCTCCCTGGGAATATGAGCTCCCTGGGAATATGTACTCACTGGGAATATGTACTCCCTGGGAATATGTACTCACTGGTATATGTACTCCCTGGGAATATGTAACTATAAGATGAGACTATGGAGTAATGAAAGTATTTAGAAAATTGGGCAGACTAGATGGGCCGAATGGTTCTTATCTGCCGTCACATTCTATGTTTCTATGTTTCTATGTGCTCCTTGGGAATACGAGCGCCCTGGGAATATGTACTCCCTGGTAATATGTGCCCCCTGGAAATATGTACTCCTTGGGAATATGAGCTCCCTGGGAATATGAGCTCCCTGGGAATATGTACTCCCTGGTAATATGTGCCCCCTGGAAATATGTACTCCTTGGGAATATGAGCTCCCTGGGAATATTTGCTCCCTGGGAATATGTGCTCCATACACTCCATACCTGAACACTAGATGAATAATATAAACAAATAATGTATATACACATCATAAGATTCAGGGATGGAAAATCAATAAATATAAATAGAACATTGCCTATTCTAAATTAATTAAAAACAAATAACTTGTTCTAGCAGTTCACAGAGACAGATTGAAGTTAATGTTTCTATTTATTTCTTTTCCTTTTTTTCTTTTGTGATTTAAATAAAAAAATACAAGTTATAACAAGCACATGAGCTGCATGTGTGACCCATAGAATACATAAACAACACAGTAATTATAGTAAAAAGATACATTTCTGTATCTGCCATCCCTATTACACCAAGGCTAGTGAACAAACAATAGTTAGTTACCTGCGCTCTTCCCAAATCCCTATTCATTTTTAAACAAATGGAAGTTATTTAGTGGGCAAAACTCTCTTGGCCATTGGAGCAACTAAATAACCTCCATTTGTTTAAATATACATAGAGATTTGGGAAGAACGCAGGTAACTTTTTTCTTTGGTTTTTACTGTATGTATTGGGGCTGATGTGTACTGTGGTCGTTGCTGCCGCCCAGGAGTAATGGGAGTTTGAGCGCAGGACCTGCTTTTTTGTATTTGTAAACACAATTTAGTAAAACAGTCCATAGCTGTAGGTATACACTTTTATTATAAGCTTATTATTAAAATATTAAATGAAGTTCTATGCTGGGATATCTTTATTAGCTGTGAAGCAGATCCAGTCACCAAGGCTGTCAATGGTGGTGAACATAGGTCACATTTTATAATACCATGAGGCCGCATTCACCCAAACATGCATACATTCTATTGTGCTGCTCGGACAAATTCCGACAACATGCAAGTTCCAGCAAACTCGCTCATTCACTAAACATCAATTTCATTGTTTACAGAAATTCCAGGAGGAAGGATTTCCAAATAGGACTAAGGTCGTGTAAAGGATAAACTAGCATAACATGATAAAATACATTTTCACAGATTTTATCATTTCAAATAGAATTGGGCCCTATTGGCTACATTTTGTTGTAAGAGATAAGCATGTATCTAGTAATTGATCAGGTATTTTCCCATTAATTCCAAAGGGAGACTGCTATTTATTTTGTTACGATTATCTCTAGTAATATAAACCAACTCTAATAGGAACATTGTATATTATGCTAGCTCTAGTGTACCTATTATCTTATCTTAGTAATGACAGGAGGCAAATATTTTAATCAAGTCCCTCTTCACTAGAAATCCACAGCAGCATAACGTATCCAACCAATCAGATAACAGAAAAAAGTCAATAGAAGTTAGATTCTCTCCTTGCACTACCTCTTTCTTTGCTGCTCCTCATCAGCACAGGTCAGGGTACCACGGTGTCCTGGAAATTTGTGGGTGGCTGGTTTTTACTATTTTGATTATTTTTTACTCTTATGGAATGTTTATTGTGTTAAAAAGTATATTCCATGTTGTCCCTAATACACTTCATTCATCTCTCCCCCCCTTTGCTGTCCATGTGGGTTTATCAGTGGAATATGAGACATTGCTCCAACAGCCAGAAATATCAGGATTTTGGGGAGGTTTAGGAAACAGAGCAAGGTAATTATATTGATGTATATTTTATTGTTTATATTTCTATATTTCGAGAAAGGCATCCTGTTGCTTTTTCCCCCTTGTTATATCATACACGAGGTTTAAAAACAGTGCTTGTTCTTCTTAAAATTCTCATTCTGAAATTTCTACAATTTATAGCTTAATAAAGCAATTTAATTTTTTTATTGAGAATTTGCAATAACCCCACACATCTCTGTTGGGGATCCTATGTTGAAGAACACACCTGAAGAAATGAGTATAGGCATGTTTGATTACTTCATCGTCTGCTTTATACAATAAAGAAATCATCTGAATGCAGTAATTGGAAGCATAGTTTTAATAAGAAACTCATTACAGTTGTACAATGCCTTCAGAGGAATGGACAGCACAGCATTTAATAAAACCAAAGGTTTGAACTGTCAGCAAGGATGAGTACATTTGTCCCAGTCTATTAAAAATGCCCAAAATGCTTGCATTGAAGAGAGTTATATTAAATGTTAGGGTTAGGGTGTAATATAGAGATGCAATGATTGAAAAAAAGCCATTTATAAACAAAACCTGAAAGCCGTTTTTATTCACAACTTTTATTTTACTTTAAGAAGCAGCCATTTTACAATTATATATAATGACCCTTTATTTTGTAGTAGAGGTTGGGGCTTGATCAATTAATTTTCCCAATAAAGTGAAAGTATAATTTTCCACATTATTGTTAATAAGTCATCAAAATTATAATTGCAAATAAAGCTTTTTGTCTTCTAACCTCGAAAGGATGAGAGAATTGGAAACTCTTTTATTACTTTACGAATGTACTCATCGACCTGTTTTTACAGATCTAAACTGCAATTTGTAAAATACTTGTTCCTAACAGCATGACAACACTGGTTTCTAGGGATGAATCAGTAATATGATGAAAAAACAGATTCACTTATTTAAATGCTTTTATGAAACAACAGACAAATTAGAGTATATGACAGAACATAGTTGTAATGTTATGTCTCTTAAATATCTCTCAATAGAGGTCAAATGGGGACCTTGGAAACCATATTCTTAAAATCTGGGGATACCTGCTCTTCTTCCTCAAACTCCTTCTGTACACCCAGGGGCATTGTTGGGTTGAAAAATACCTAGAGATTAAGCCCAAAACAATATTGATGTTGTATCCCCAGAGCATCCCTCCAAGCCCCTTCCATGCCCCACAAGTTAACACCTGCAAGATACAACTCTTGATAGACTTACAGATACATACATATAGACACACACTCACAGTTAGATAATTACAGACATGCATAGATTCGGAAGTAGGGACATGACAACACAAACATATTCACAAGCAGACATGTGCACACAGGTAAGCACAGGCACACTTACATACACTCACATACACACAAGCAGACATACAGACGTAAATGCACATACACAAACATAGAAAGGCACATAAAGATACACAAACACACACATGGACATACAGATACACAAGCACACACATGGACAGACAAGCACAATCACACAATGAGGCAGCAATTTACTGCACTGACACAGACAGACACACAAATGTGCACACAAACACAGATAGACACACATATATACAAACAGGCACAGTCAGGCACAGACAGGTACAGACAAGCATAGATAGATACACACACATGCACAGATAGGATCACAAAGACACATACACACACACACACAGGCACACACACACACACACATACACTTCTTAGTAAGGCAGGAAAGAAACACATTAAAAAAGGATAGGTTTTTCTACTCAGTACCTTAGGTCTCAGTATGTCGCAGTATGTCAGCATGTCAGTAGAGGGTGGGAAACAAATAGGCAGTGATGGCTGGTTTACTGTTATTGCCACAAGCCTCTCTCTGTCTAACATATAGCGTGAGGGAGAATGGGTAGTGAGGCTGGCAATGAACTTCTTCAGGAATCTAACTCTGTGGCTCAGGCATCTCTTTAGTGTCCTCCCTCCCCCCAATCTTTAGTTCTAGGCTGCCATGCTGCTCTCCTGACCTGTCTCCTCTGAGAATCTAGGCCAAGAGACATAGACATAGTTCTATCCAGTCATGCTGCTCTCCTGACCTGTCTCCTCTGTGAATCTAGACTAAGAGACATAGACAGTTATAGAGTCAGTTATACAGGCATGGAGACATAATATCATCATTCGACTTGAGGCTACTGGATGGGCAAAATAATTTTGTAGCTAAAAAGCCCCATATTGAGTGTCAGAGCCCCCCAAACAGCTTCCTCCCAATCTGTATGTCATTATAAAGATGTTGCAAAATGATGTTTCATAAGAGCTTGACAGATTGGACCAATCAAAGCAGGAGAAGATATGAGAGGGGTAAAGACATCCCTGCTTAATTTGATAGACAACCTAGATCTTCAATAGGTATAGCTCTACTGGGCTTCATGACTCGTGGTCAATTTTAAGCTCCACTGTGTGAAATACTAAGAAGTGCCTAATAGTACAAATATAAAAGAAATACATTAATCAAGTTAATGGAAATTGATGGAAAATTACTAGGCCCTTAATAGAATAGTCTTTGAGTATGAAACATATTAAATACGATGTTGGTGACTGATTTCTGAGGTTGCCGATGTGAACCTTAAATTCAGTAGTTGCCTGTCCTGTTCCTTTTTTTATTAATGTGAAAAAGTATTAAACCTACTGGGTTAAAATGCTCTGTGACATGTTTTCTCTGCCCGTGTCAATATAATTTATCCAGAAGCAAGCCTTCCCTCACTCCTCGTGAAAAGTCAGAATGTGTGTTAAAGAAAATGACAGTCAAATTAAGCAATTTCTTTCCATTTTTCCTTGAGATTAAATGCCATAAAAGGCTACACAGAATGTCTAAGGCACTAAACTAAACAATGTGTCAGTTTCTAAAAAATATTTTATCGTAGTCTGTAATTGAATTGTTATGTGTGTTCAGTATTCGTATTATATAATTACAGTGTTAATACTCGATAGGATGGGTGAAATAGCTAAATACATCTTCTAAATTGGACATGTCTTCTACAAATAAGTAGACGACAATGTCTGCTTCAAGAATATATTGCAATCTCATCTTTACATTGTAATATTGGGAAATGCTAATTAATTGATTGGGTTTGTAAAAATAGGCCTTAGAAATACCAGATGTTGTAAATGCTCACACAGTAAACTAATAATTTGAGTGAAAGATTGGATATGACACGGTTCAAATAAAATTGGTAACCGTGGCTTATTCTATAGTGGAGCGCTTTCAGATAGTGAGTGAGATGAATAATAATGCTCACATTAAATTAACACGTAGCTGTTTTATACATAAGGAAGAAGGGAAGAGACAAAAATTATAATATAGTGTAAGTCTGTAGAGAAATTGACTTCAAATATTAAATGTGAATAATGCAAACTCACATTTACAAGAGCCTCTAATAGGACAGGCTCAAATCTCACACGCTTCTGTGCCGTCTGGTGGCACTTCACCCTTTTCCTGCATGAAGGTTTCCCTCAGAGAAAATAGAAACAGCTGCTTTTTAAAAGTGATACTCTTACTGGGATATTATATACTTCACCAGAGAAGTATCTCTGTTTCTATTTTCTCTGAGGGAAACCTTCATGCTATTAAAGGGCACAGAAGCGCGTGAGAATTGAGCCTGTCCTATTAGAGGCTCTTGTAAATGTGAGTTGGCATTATTCACATTTAATATCTGAAGTCAATTTCTCTACAGACTTACACTATATTATAATTTTTGTCTCTTCCCTTCTTCCTTATGTATAAAATATCTACATGTGAGTATTATTAATGTGAATATTATTATTCATCTCACTCACTATCTGAAAGCGCTCCACTAAAGTATATGCAACGGTTACCAATTTTATTTGAACCGTGTCATATCCAATCTTTCACTCCAAACATTTAACACAGGGGCGTGAGGGAGACTTCACCTAGAGTGTGAAGCAGCTGCTACATATTTGTATTTTTAAAACTAAAGCACACTATTCATTGGGGTTTTTATTCACAAAACTAATAATTTGGTTGCACATATGCCTATGTTGCAGAACAATTGAAGAAACTAATTTTAAAGGAACAGTCCAAACACCATAACTACTACAGCTCACTGTAGTGATTGCAGTGCCAGGAGTAGCCTAACTCCACCCCCTACTATACAGGGAGTGCAGAATTATTAGGCAAATGAGTATTTTGACCACATCATCCTCTTTATGTATGTTGTCTTACTCCAAGCTGTATAGGCTCGAAAGCCTACTACCAATTAAGCATATTAGGTGATGTGCATCTCTGTAATGAGAAGGGGTGTGGTCTAATGACATCAACACCCTATATCAGGTGTGCATAATTATTAGGCAACTTCCTTTCCTTTGGCAAAATGGGTCAAAAGAAGGACTTGACAGGCTCAGAAAAGTCAAAAATAGTGAGATATCTTGCAGAGGGATGCAGCACTCTTAAAATTGCAAAGCTTCTGAAGCGTGATCATCGAACAATCAAGCGTTTCATTCAAAATAGTCAACAGGGTCGCAAGAAGCGTGTGGAAAAACCAAGGCGCAAAATAACTGCCCATGAACTGAGAAAAGTCAAGCGTGCAGCTGCCACGATGCCACTTGCCACCAGTTTGGCCATATTTCAGAGCTGCAACATCACTGGAGTGCCCAAAAGCACAAGGTGTGCAATACTCAGAGACATGGCCAAGGTAAGAAAGGCTGAAAGACGACCACCACTGAACAAGACACACAAGCTGAAACGTCAAGACTGGGCCAAGAAATATCTCAAGACTGATTTTTCTAAGGTTTTATGGACTGATGAAATGAGAGTGAGTCTTGATGGGCCAGATGGATGGGCCCGTGGCTGGATTGGTAAAGGGCAGAGAGCTCCAGTCCGACTCAGGCGCCAGCAAGGTGGAGGTGGAGTACTGGTTTGGGCTGGTATCATCAAAGATGAGCTTGTGGGGCCTTTTCGGGTTGAGGATGGAGTCAAGCTCAACTCCCAGTCCTACTGCCAGTTCCTGGAAGACACCTTCTTCAAGCAGTGGTACAGGAAGAAGTCTGCATCCTTCAAGAAAAACATGATTTTCATGCAGGACAATGCTCCATCACACGCGTCCAAGTACTCCACAGCGTGGCTGGCAAGAAAGGGTATAAAAGAAGAAAATCTAATGACATGGCCTCCTTGTTCACCTGATCTGAACCCCATTGAGAACCTGTGGTCCATCATCAAATGTGAGATTTACAAGGAGGGAAAACAGTACACCTCTCTGAACAGTGTCTGGGAGGCTGTGGTTGCTGCTGCACGCAATGTTGATGGTGAACAGATCAAAACACTGACAGAATCCATGGATGGCAGGCTTTTGAGTGTCCTTGCAAAGAAAGGTGGCTATATTGGTCACTGATTTGTTTTTGTTTTGTTTTTGAATGTCAGAAATGTATATTTGTGAATGTTGAGATGTTATATTGGTTTCACTGGTGATAATAAATAATTGAAATGGGTATATATTTGTTTTTTGTTAAGTTGCCTAATAATTATGCACAGTAATAGTCACCTGCACACACAGATATCCCCCTAACATAGCTATAACTAAAAACAAACTAAAAACTACTTCCAAAAATATTCAGCTTTGATATTAATGAGTTTTTTGGGTTCATTGAGAACATGGTTGTTGTTCAATAATAAAATTAATCCTCAAAAATACAACTTGCCTAATAATTCTGCACTCCCTGTAAATAGTCAAACTGTTTTACAATCGAGTGCCACTTTCCACCCCCACTTTACAGTCTACAGAGAAGAGGACGCTCTCTGTCTGCACTAAGCCTGGAGGCACAGGGTTTAGCTCATTGGCCAGCACACTCTTACTGTCCTGCACTGTAGTAGTCTTGATGTTTGGAGTATTCCTTTAATCCATACATTTCTAGTAACAGATTCTTTTTTCTGTTAGGAGTGATTTGTCAGGTTAAATTAATTCCCAGTTTGACCAAGGGAACATTGCTTGCAAATCCACTTGAGCAAAAGACTACTGTTCAGGTCAGCTTGCACGGACAATGGCTTAAATATAGCATGCTTGATGTAATGATAGATGTATTTGCAATGGCAGACTACTCAAGGACATAATTAATATTTATGTGAACAGATTGTTGATCCAAGGAGAAATGTGAGTGCAATTATAGAGTCAAGAAGGATGTTTCCCCTTTGAGTGTCATAATTGGCCATCTTTTCAAATTGGGATTTTAGTGTTCTTTTGGGTCAACATGACAAAAACAAAATGTGTTTTAAAAGTTGAACTTGATGGACTTGAGTTTTTTTTTCTACTTGATTACTATCTGGGATATTTAATAAAATGAGAAATCAAAGTGAATTTCAAATTTAAGGCCAGATTATCCAAAATTAAAGTATAGTTGATTTTTTTTTCCATTTCAGCTAACTTAACCTTGAAATTCTCTTTGAATACACATTGAATTTAGTGAATATCCCTGTATTAGTATGTAATCAGTTTTATTTTACTATGTATAGATAAAATGAGACCAACACTGAAAAAGATACAGAGTAAGGGGTAAATGCTAAATTATATCACAAACACTCATAATCAGAAAAAAGCACATCCCATTGCTTCGGATCATGCCTACTCTGCTGTGTGAGAAATACAGTCAAGACAACATCTTATCAATTTCCCAGAACTTGTGAGCATAAAAGCCCCAGGAAATAAAATTATAAAGGCCCCCAAATCGTTTTATATCAAATAATTATCTGGGACATGTAAACATCTTGCATTGCGTAAATAATCAAATCTGTGATTAAACTTTTAATTTGTTTTTCCTTATGGTCAATAATGATGTATTATGGTGTTTGGTTAATGAATGTAAAATATCTCATTACCTTAGTACAACGAGTGCCTCAAGAAATTAAGTCACTAAATAGAGGCACCCTTGGCTGAAGGACTGAAAAAAAAAAAATCAGATTTCCCAATATACTATACTAGGCAGGAACAGTTAATGATCCTGGCCCCAGGGCTATCATTAAATAGTAATGACACTATAAGCACTAAGTACAACTACTGACTGAGTATAAGCTAATATACTTGTGATTGTTTAAAAAAATTATTTTTTTAAATTCAATAAACATAGCTCTAGAACAACTGCTAAATAGTGTGACATCTAGACAGAACCCCCTCTCACAATACTCACATAGGGTCACAGGACTATAAAAAATAAACTTAGGGTTGAGCTCCCCCAGAGGACAACTCGAGACAACTCAAGGCAGGCACTTGAGCCCAGAGGTTAGACAGGGGTCCTAGAACCATGAATTGGCTTGGCTACATTTACTATCCTTATGAGAAGAATGGAGGGGGGCATCAAACTGTAAACCTCCTTAATGACCTGTTGGACCTTATTCCTCCTCTGGTCTCCACGAACCTCATATTAACAACAAAGGAGCCAATCATTGCTTAGTTATATTCCTAAAGTCTCTTTGCTGTGGGATGTGGCATAATTATTAGAAAAGTTTAAATGGATATCACTCCCCTCTATAGTCTTACTATAAATTGTAGGATTAATATAAAGTATGACTGTCCTCATAGGCTCAGTAATATCAACAAGTGATGGGTGCTGTCCATGGATCTATTATCCCTCCTTAAACAACGCATGTGTAATAAGGAAACATGCCCGACTACCCAAGTGACTAGTGGGGGTCTGTAGTTCCCCCCGCCCCCTCCAATTGCATGTATGGTTTGGAAGGTGAGAAGACATCTGCTTCCTGGATCTTTTCTGTGGCTTATTTACTGTTTGCTTGCTTGCATCTTATTGTTGCAAAATGGCTATTTTCATATTCCAACAGCACTCTAGAGGCCTATTGGTGACTTGGGAAGCAACATTTGAAAGTCAATAATTCATTACTATGTAGTTTACATTGGCTTTTTTTTTTTTTTTTTATTGCTTATGTCAGCATAGATTTGGCATTTGCATCCCTTGAGGAGAAGCCAATGAACAAAGCTGTAACAATATTTCAAAAAACTTCATTTAAAAAAGAAAAGGATCGATCCAAAGAATCTTCGCGTAGTGTATTGTATGTATTATATTGTATAAACTACAATAGATGAGGTGCAGGTATCAGAACTTTTTCAAAGTTGACTTGTTTGTTTGATGTAGTTTTTTTATTCTTCTAATTTTACAGAGTTAGGGCGTCTTGCACAATATTCTTTCAAAGTAACCTGTCAGATTTGTTTTAATATTTTGTATTAATATTTATTAATTATTAAATTCAGAATTATTGAAGATCAGAAGGGGTGTTTCTCTGTCTACATTAGTCATCAACAATTTTTTTTTAAATTGTTAAAATAGAAACATTGAGTTTTGCAGTATGTAAAAAACAATGGGTCCATAGAGTAAGTGATGACGTTAGTGTAGCTGTCAATTTTAGTCCCATACTGGGCAAACATGATTCAAGTATATACAAAGCAAGTATAAAAGGAGTTCAGATAGAAAGTAAATAAAGGAAATCGAAGCACACTTTAGCAGGGTATTTCTCCACGGATATCTTAAATGTCAATCCAATAGAAATAAAAAAAAATAATAAAAAAATAATAGTTAACTATGATGAAACACATACAAAATAAAAACTTTCTGGAAAGTCTAAAAACAGTTTTGGACTAAGGTAAAATCTGACCTATTCTAAACCAAGTTTTTATATTTTAATGAAAAAATATACTATTGGATTGACATTTGATGATATATGCTGTATTTTTGTATTTTTGAAAATAATGTGCTACATTTTGTTTAGACAAAGCATGCAAAACTAATATATGGAAAAGATAAGATTGCAATAATGTAGGGGCAATCTCAATATCGATATCGGCTACAAACCATATGCAGAGGAATTTTTTTATTCTTAATTGCAGAAGGAGTTTAGGGGATGAATTATCTGTCATTACCTAATGACTTACAATTATTTAGAAAAGTTCCAAATAACAAATATATGACATGAAGACAGAAGAGAATTGGGGAATGAAGTTAAAAAACGTGATTGCTAAAAGTAGATCTGTATATGGAGACAATGCACATTACACTAGATATACATTTCTGCAACAAAAATCCTATAAAGCATGTGCATCATACAATCTCTTTTGATGATAATTATCTGGTATAAATGTATATAAATGTATTGCTGCAGACAAGTTCAGTCTCTAGCACAGTAAAGTATGGATTTTTATACACTGAGCGACAAAGAAATTGAGTCTTATGCGGATCCTGTTGACTGAAATTGAAGCGAAAGAGCTGCTTGACGGCCCGATTACTGAAGAAGAACTAGCGGCTGCCCTGAAGGGTACCAAGGTGGGCAAAGTGCAAGGCCCGGATAGATTCTCGACTGGATACTAGAAGAAGTTCTCGGCTACACTTATACCGCAGCTGACAAAGACCTTGATTGTTGTTGCGGAAGGGGCGGGGGGAGTTTAGTGCGAAATCGCTGGTGGCTGCGATTTCGGTCCTACTTAAGGATCCCGAACAATGTGGCAGTTACCGCCCGATCTCGTTACTTAATGTGGATGCCAAACTCTTTACAAAAGTCTTGGCGACAAGGCTGCAGACAGTCCTGCCACATTTGATTAACGCGGATAAAACTGGCTTTATTCAGGAGCGGGAGGTGCAGGATAGCACCCTATGGCTTTTCGCTTTACAACACCACGCAATCTTGTTGATTGAACATCGTAGGAGATGGTATATTAGTTGTGCATGACTACCTAACCACTGTTTTCAAACAATGCCAAGACATACATGACGTTGATATTGAGAGAGTGATTTCTATGTATTCATGAATAGACAGGAAGAGGTTAAATCTCTCTGACATGTTCATATTTCACTTATAATTTCTTATCATATTAATGCTTGAAAACATAATTGGCTGTAGAAATTATTTTAGGCTCAACGTAAAGTAGAATTTCACGCTAATGGAAATTTGAAAAACATTATGCAAAATACCAAATATGTGAAAGCAAAGAGTATACTACATATTGGAATATAATTACACCCAGTGATTACATTATTTGGTATGTGTGATCATGAAAACAAATTGCCCATTAATTGTATGTGTATATGCAGTATACAATGTAGCATATAATGTGTGATGCAGTGGTGAAGTTGCTGTTCCAACAATAGCAGAGAAGATGTGTCATGGTATCATGTTGTGTTTATTGGTGTTGTATGCTATTCATGGTAACTCGAACATCTAACTTACCCACTGGAATTTTCAAAAACTGAAGCTTAGCCAGTTGGCAAAGAGTTAAACAAATATTTAGATAAACAAACATATTCAGTGAGTATCAGTTCTCTGGCTCAAAGTACTTTGTTAATGAGAGAACAGAGCAAGATAGCAAGACACATTCATTTGGACAGAAAAGCCACCACTATTTAAAATAAGGCTGGAAGAAGGGCATCTCAAAAACTTGATGTGGATAACAGCAGCAGGAGCCAACTGAGAGGAGAATGCACTTTGACAAAATGTGGTTGATTGAATCATCAAATAATATTTTCTTATGTGAAGAGTCTTAATATATGCTGTTAAACACAGATACAAGGGTGCTAATTTAGTGTGTGGAACAAGTGAAGTCCTAGATACATCCTATTAAAGGTTCTGGATTGAGATAGTTGGGAATGTTTCCTTGGAATGCATAAGGTTTCATCATGTTAAATTAGTATCATTAGAATGATATAACATATGTAAATATTGCTTCTTATCATGTGTTGTTACTTTAAATTAGACTGAATGCATGGTTAATGGCATGAACGTTTTGCAAAAAAAAAAATGCAGTGACTTTGTGATGCTATCATGTCAATGACAGACTCAATCCCTTAATATTATTGTCTGTCAAAATATTTCATTTATTATTTTTTAGGCATTATGTTAACATCCAAAGAGATGACTTGGTTGTACAAAATAATAGTAAATGCAGTACACCGTTACATCTTTCAAACATTTCACTATCTACATATCATTTCACATTACAACTGAATGCTGCAATATACTGTAATATAATATAATATAATTATCCCGATGAATGAGTTCTGGTTCATACAACTACTCTTATAACAAAATGCATTTATTTTGTCTCTCATATGTTATATCTTTTGAACTATAAAGAAAGCTTATATATAATAGTGAAGTGCTAAATAGTAAATCAGGGTAGAGACCAGGATATCTACCAGATATACAAAACAGAAACAAAGAGAGACAAATATGGTGTAGATGGTAACTATTAAATAGTGGTGTGACTCTGTAAATAGCGTCTATATGCTTTTTAGGGTGGCATCACACTATTCTTCTGGTAAATGTAAACCTCCAACCAGAAAAGAGGAAAAGAAGACTAATTGTGTAGTATGTAAACCTATTTTTCTCAATAGTACATTTAAGTATTGAGCTCACCTTTTTCAGAGTCCTGGCTTAACCTAGAGGTTAATCTCTAAGGCTCTAAAAAAGGTGAGCTCATACTTAAATTAACTATTGAGAAAAAGAAAGGTGTAAAAGACTACACAATTTTATAACATGACAGGAGGCTTCGTATTTACTAGCTCCATAGCAGCAAAGAAAAAACCATTAAAGAAAGAACCAATCAGAGTAAAACAGAGGATATATAAGTCCCAGCGTAGCCATCCATTTCCTCTTTCTTTGCTGCTCCATCACAAGTCAGATCAGAGTACTATTTCTTTAAGATTCCTGTCAGGTTTCTTTTAGATGTTATTGATGTTTGTTTTTTCTTTGCTCATATATAGTTGTGTTTTCTATTATACTTCTTTTATTCTTTATTTGCTTGGGTGCCAGGGGGACAAACTGAGAGGGTTCACCCTTCCCTGTCAGGGGAGCTGCGCTCATTTTGGTGCAGGGTACTGGGCTGAAGCTGTTCTGGTATCTGGGAACTGCCTCTCCCAGCGCCCCCCTCCTCTCCCCACTTCAGTAGGGGTGGTGTTAGGTTAGCCTACCCCCCCCCACCCTATTTTCCCCCCTTTTTTTCCGGTGGCTACGCTCACCACCTTTCTATCCCGACCGTTGCGCTCTGCTCGCGCTCTCGCGCGACCAGACGGGACGCTCATTCACACAGGGAGCCTGGCGTTCGCGGCCGTCCCGTTTGCGCAATTGGCTGCAAAAGAGCGCGAACGGGCGGTCGGGAACTTTGCTCCCTCTAAGCCGTTCGCGGGGTTTTGCCGCGAACGCAGGTACTACGCGAACGGACAATTTCCCGAATTGCTAGGGAATCCATTCCGTTCGTGGGTCCGTTCACGGATCAGTCTCTCTTGCATTCGGAGGTTAGCCAGGCGAACGGCTGTTCGCGGCTAAACTGCCGAACGCTTAAGGGGCTCCATTTTCGCGGGCTTTCCGCCTGTTAACCTCGCGAGACCCTGGCGGCCATTTTGTGGGTTATTAGTTGTGGAGTATAACACCTATCAAGATAAGGCTCTGAAGCTCGTTTTCTCTAGTACTGAGGTGGAATTCGTTGGGACCTTCACAGGTTGGTGTCATTACCCCCTGGGGAGTGGGACTGCCAGTAGGGTTTATCCCATTATCCTGGCTAGGGGTGAGCCCCCATTGAGTGCTGCATAGCGGGAACTGTCCAAGCAGTTCCCTGTGACCCTGGGTGAGCCCCAGCGATTAGGAGTCCGGTACCACGCCACTGAGCGTTTTAACCAGAGTCCCCCCCGCACGGTCCCTCACCTCTCATACCTATACCTGTGCCTGTTAGTCTCTGTTGGTGCCCACAATGGAGGACACAATTAATACCAGTGACCTTCAAGCAATGATCAACGCAGCGGTAGCTGCGTCTCTGGAGAAGGCGCTGGCAAAGGCGGCTCCTGCCCCCGCTGAATCTAACGCGCTGTCTAACAAGCCACACCAGGCTCACGAAGACTCTGATGAGTCAGAGGACTCCACTAGAGAAAGGAAGCGCCCGGCGAAACGCCACTGGAAGGGCGAAGGTTCCAAGAGAGCCGCCTTCAAAGGCAAGGCCCCTATGAAGCGTGATAAACGCACTACTCAGATACCTCCCGTGTACACTGGGGAGGTCTCCTCAGATGAGGAGCAAGACGTGCCCCACTCTCTCTCCGTTCTGGATGAGTGGCAGGCTGAATCCTCCGACTCGGACGAAGGCGGTTGGGGCTCCAACGCCTACGTCACCGAGACATTTCTGGGTGAGCCCCAGCAGAAAGGAGATGCGGAACCCCCCGCCACGGCCACGCAGGAACAGGAGATATTCCTGGACTCCACTGGCCAGAGAATGTTTGATCCCAGGAAGATTCGCCACCCTCGTTCGAGTGAGTGGGCCCCTCCGGATCATCTCCTCCGCTTCATGCATTTTTGGATCAGGAAACCTTTGGAAAAACACGTCCGCAAGAGGATGCGAGCAGAGTGCCCGAGACCTACCCTGCCAGATAAAGTGGCCTATACGCCGGAATTTGATCAGCTTTTGCTGACCTTTATGGAACAAGGGGGCCGCGACCCGCGGAGGGGGATTGAGAAGAGTTTCAAAGGAGCTCAGGATAAACTCCTAGACACAATGGGCCCTTTGGCCCGAGTTATGTACCTGGCAGACGAAGCATACGCCAGAGCGGACTCCTTCACGGCAGACATGATACGAGAATGGGCACATGATATCCGAGAGTGGGCCCAGAGGGGCTTTTGTTTCCTCGGTAATACAAATGCGGCCCTCTCTACGGAGCGGCGCCGGGCAGCACTTTTTCGTATCGACCCCAAATTAGTTGACCTCGGGGTCAAAGAATTGGGCCCACAGGCACAGGGCAAGCTCTTTGGTGAAGCTTTTATGAAGGAATTGAACAAGCACGTAAACGTCTTTACCTCCTTGAATAGAGCCCGCACGTCTATGCGTAAGGTATTCCGAGGTACCTCCGCAAAGTGTGTTTTTTCAAGGGCTGGTCGGCAGCGGGGCCGTGCCGCCAGCCGTTTCTGGCCTTCAGGCCCCCGTATGGGCTTTCAGCACCAATTCTTCCCTCAACAAGGTTACCAAGGCAACGGAGCCAAACAACCATTCCCCTACTACCAGAGGGGTTCTGACAGAGGACGGGGCGGTCGAGGACGAGGCCGTGCACGATTCCCTACAGGTAAGAGACCACCTTTGTTCGGTACCTCTTGTAACTGTGATTGCAGGCCGTGTTTCACTTTTTTCCCAGAATTGGGCCCAGCTGTCCACGGACGCTTGGGTGCTACAGACCGTCCAAGGATATCAAATAGAACTCCGATCACAGCCCATTCAAAGGTTTCCCCCTTATCCTTTGCGTCTTTCGGCTGCGGACACTCGCCTCATACATGGGGAACTCCGCGAGCTTCGCGTAAAGGGCGCTATAGAACCAGCACACACAAGGGGAGGATTCTTCAGCAACATGTTCCTGGTCCGCAAAAAGACCGGGGATTTCCGGCCAGTGATCAATTTGAGAGGACTAAACACGTTCGTGACCTACCGCCACTTCAAAATGGAGGGCATCCACTTATTGCGGGATCTCCTCCAAGAAAAGGATTGGTTTACGCGGCTAGACCTCAAGGACACTTATCTCACAATTCCAATCCACAAAGACAGCCGCCCATTTCTCCGCTTCCTGTGGAACGGCACACCATGGCAATTCACGTGCCTTCCGTTCGGACTGAGCTCAGCACCGTGGTGCTTCACAAAGATGCTGAAACCGGTGGTTTCCCACCTCCGAACACGCGGGATCAGATGCATAATTTACCTGGACGACATTCTCTTGTTCTGCAGAACAAAGGAACTGGCCCTCCGGCACACTACGTATACAGTGCGACTGTTAGAATCCTTGGGCTTCGTTGTCAACAAGGCCAAATCCGCAATGACACCTGCTCAACGAATCCAATTCCTGGGCTTCGAGATTGACTCCAGGGCTTGCACCCTACATCTCCCCTCAGCCAAAGTGACGGCCATCAAGAAGGAGATCCGCAGGGTTCTCAAATTGGATTCCATTCCGCTCCGCCAACTGGCGCGGATTGTGGGTCTCTTATCATCTTCAATACAAGCCATATTTCCGGGACCCCTTCACTACCGAGCGATGCAACGGCTGAAGGCCAACCTCCTCCGCCAAAATCCCACATACAACCAGCCGGTCCCGCTGTCGGAAGAAGTATACCAAGAACTCCAGTGGTGGCTCCACTGCATGCAGGCCTGGAATGGTCGGGCCATATTCGGCAGTCAACCGGACTTCATCCTGGAGTCGGACGCGAGTCGCCTAGGATGGGGTGCCACGGATGGGGAAAGGTCCACAGGGGGCACGTGGACACCACAGGAATTATCGATGCATATCAATTGCCTCGAACTACTAGCGGGCGCCTTTGCTATCCGCAGCCTCACAAAAGGGCAGTCCAATTGCTGTATACTGTTAAGAATGGACAATGTATCCGCGGTACGATACATCAACCGCTTGGGGGGCACCCGGTCGAGAACCCTGGCGCATCTGACGAAGGAAATCTTCGACTACTGCCTCCCGCGCAATATCTCACTACGGGCAGAGCACCTGCCGGGGGAGACGAACCTCACGGCGGATTGGTACTCCCGTCATTGGAGGGATGCCAGCGACTGGCAACTGGATCCGCGAATATTCGCACACCTACAGGACCAGAAGGGACCCTTCCTACTGGATCTTTTTGCCTCACGAAGCTTCGCGTAAAGGGCGCTATAGAACCAGCACACACAAGGGGAGGATTCTTCAGCAACATGTTCCTGGTCCGCAAAAAGACCGGGGATTTCCGGCCAGTGATCAATTTGAGAGGACTAAACACGTTCGTGACCTACCGCCACTTCAAAATGGAGGGCATCCACTTATTGCGGGATCTCCTCCAAGAAAAGGATTGGTTTACGCGGCTAGACCTCAAGGACGCTTATCTCACAATTCCACTCCACAAAGACAGCCGCCCATTTCTCCGCTTCCCATCTTCGACTACTGCCTCCCGCGCAATATCTCACTACGGGCAGAGCACCTGCCGGGGGAGACGAACCTCACGGCGGATTGGTACTCCCGTCATTGGAGGGATGCCAGCGACTGGCAGCTGGATCCGCGAATATTCGCACACCTACAGGACCAGAAGGGACCCTTCCTACTGGATCTTTTTGCCTCACGAAACAACCGGCAGGTCCCGCAATTCTACAGCTGGCTACCGGACCCGGATTGCTTAGCGGTAGATGCCTTCACTCAGCACTGGCCACAACAAGGGGCATATGCCTTTCCCCCATTCGCCATGATTGCCAGAGTTCTCAATCACCTTCGCAGACGAAGGGTTCGACTGACCCTGCTGACGCCCCTCTGGCCGAGTCAGCCTTGGTTCCCGGACCTTCTCGAAATGTCTTATCAGGACCCGATCCTCCTACCGAACGACAACATGTTACTCAGGGACCCGGCGGGGAACGCACATCCGATGGTGTCGGACGGCCGTCTGACCTTAGTGGCCTGGACTCTTTCAGGGGAACCTGGCGTACCGACGAGTTATCGTCAACGGCTAAGGACCTCCTTTGGGATTCCTGGGCCCCAGGAACACGGAGAAGCTATCTATCCGCATGGAGAACTTGGACCAGTTGGTGCGTGGGACGGGACTTGGATCCCTTTACAGCCCCTGTTTCCGATGTCATGAATTTTCTCTCGACCCTATTCGAGGATGGGAAGTCGTACCGCACCATAAATGTCACGAGGTCAGCTATCTCGGCGGCGCACGTGCCGTTTCAAGGACGGGCAGTCGGACAGGATCCGCTAATATGCCGCCTGCTGCGGGGCATCAAACTAAGGAGACCACCAGCACCTAAATACCAACATCTCTGGGATGTGGAGATAGTCCTTCGTTTCCTCAGGAACTGGCCTCCCAACGACCAGCTCTCATTGAAACAACTGACGGCGAAGTTCACCTTCCTGTTGTGCATGGTGTCCTTCCGGAGAGTGGCGGACGTTCGGACTTTCGATAAGGACGCTTTCTCCATTGGACCCGAAGGAGTCACGTTCCACATATCGCAACGTAATAAATCCAATACAGCATCAGTATTCTATCCGTTTTTCAATTCGGATCCCCAGCTATGCGTGGTCCGGACCCTCCGAGCCTACGTGTCAGCAACGGAAGGCTTGCGCTCACCGTCCGCACGACAACTCTTGGTATCATATGTGACTCCACACGGCCCGGTCTCGGTCATCACATTGGCCAGATGGGTCAGATGGATTCTCACTCTAGCCGGGGTAGACGCCTCATTTGGCGCACACTCCGTTCGAGGGGCAGCGGCATCATCGGCATTTTTAGCAGGCGCCTCTCTGGCGGATATCCTACACACGGCAGATTGGTCCCGGGAATCTACCTTTCGGACCTTCTATTTCCGCCAGTCGTCCAATGCCGCTTTCGCTCTCCTACCTAAGCGTTAAAACTGCAAATACGAAGCCTCCTGTCATGTTATAAAATTGAAGATTATGCTAGCGCAGTGTACTAATAATCTTAATTTTAATAATGACAGGAGGCGAGTATTTCCCACCCTTTTCATTCTCATAGAAGTCCCCGCCCAGATGGAGGTAAGTAGTTGGTGGGAGTAGATTGGTTCTTTATCTGGACTCATTTATTTGGATTAGCATTTTATACAGATATATTTATTATAGGGCTATTGCTCTAGTTGGTATGGTGAATCTTTAGACGTCTTTATTAACTAGTTGATTCGTTACAGACAATTGGTTTTTCCTTGGTCATTCCCGTATCAGTGATACTACTCTCTCTCTCTTTTCAGTTTGACAAACCACAGGGACGATGGAAAGGCTGAAGAGGCCATTGTTATGACCATGTTGGATTTCGTTATGACAGTTGGAATTAAGTTACTACGGACTTCTTACTACATTTGGATCTTGTGATGTCGCAGTAGTCAAGAGGAAATGGATGGCTACGCTGGGACTTATATATCCTCTGTTTTACTCTGATTGGTTCTTTCTTTAATGGTTTTTTTTCTTTGCTGCTATGGAGCTAGTAAAGAAAGTTAATGCAAATACTCGCCTCCTGTCATTATTAAAATTAAGATTATTAGTACACTGCGCTAGCATAATCTTCAATTGGTTTCTACCTTAATTAAAAGGGTAAGCAATTCTTGCTTGTTCACTATTTAGTGTTCCACTATTATATATGTGTTATCACTTGTAACACTTGTACAGATTATTTCGTGTGGTGTGTGGGGGAAAGGGTATTCCCACATGAGTGTTTTTGAGCTGCTACTTACCAGTTATCACTTTAAGCACTTAAGGATTGGTACACTTCCTCCTATTGGAGCTATTGGAGGCTTTTATTGTTTCTTTTTTTCACAAATAAAGAAAACTGATTAAAAATAAGTAACCTACTATAAACTAATGCAAAATAAAAATACCATTATTATCCTGTTTCAGATCTCTGAGAGATCTCTTGGCAAAATCAATAGTTCAGCCCGTAGATACGTTTTAAGTATGTCTGGTGTACCTTCAGCTTGGATTCTATTTTCTGTGGAGTTATATGTGTCTCTTTCATTGTTTTTTCTTGTTTCCCACCTGAAAATCAAAGTTTATGTTTTGGAGTACAGCCAGGTTTCTCTGGGTTTTTTTTCATTCTCTGTATATTATTGTCTCTGAGTGACGCACTTGAAGCTGTTTCTACCTCTCTTTATCTCCCAGAATAAGCATTACAAAATTCATGCAGAGCTCGTCCCTCTCCGTCGCCGGCACCACCCACCTTAATAGTATTAGCAATTTGACTTATGCATTACATTTGCAGTTCATCTGAATTTTGGACGATGGGCAAGTCATCCAAATTTTCTAACTTCAAAATCTGACTGAATTGTGAAGCAAATGGACTAGATGGACAAGCCAGTTCAGTTTATTCATAATACAAAGTTCTGCTCTTGACACCAAAAAAAAAAGAGAGAACAGCCACTAAATCAAATAAATAAACCAGGGATTAGCTGGACTGAATGCTTAAAATGTGCAACTGAATGCTCAAAAATAACTCAACAAATAAATGACTGTTGACCGAATGTGAATGGTCAAATTTGAATGGTAACATTTATCACAATTTATTCAGAACTCAGTCAACCAAATTTTGGATACAATTAATAATTGAGAAATAAGAATTGCCATAAATACACATCATGTTATATATAAATATTATTTATATATTTTGCAATCCACTGATTGGTCAATTATTATGTTCTTTTGGTTCGTCCCATGGTCAAAATGCTTTCTACCAAGCATCATTTATTTTCCAGATGAATTGATTCAGCCGAACCAAACGTTTCTGCCATACACAAATCTATTTTCAACATTTTGAAAGTCAGAATTTGTTCTTGAGAAAAAATTAATTCTTCATGAAACTACACTATTAAACCTGATTGCATATATGTATAGAATCCAAGTAATTCTAAGGTTTAATATTTTTTTAACAAGTAGGTACCAGGAAGTTATACTTTTCAATTCACACAACCATCATTACTGTTTTTTGGAATTAAGCATGGAATTAACATATCCATGATATTATATACTATGAGAGTTGCAAGCTAACCTTTTGTGTGCAACTCATCAAATCTCTTTACAACTGCACTACACTGTAAGAAAGCTATCATGAGTTTTAAAATATAGCTCTTTACTAATGCAAGACTTGCCCGGTTATGTGTAAAAGGCTGGAGGGTTGAATTTAAGAAATCTAGTCTTTGTTCCAGCTGTCCTGAGACCAGTGGTGTACACACAACCCATGGGGCCCGGTGCGAAAACTGATCCGTGGGCCTGATCCATGGACTCTGCGTGGGCTGGGGCTGCAACACATGGCGGCGGGCACCTGGTCGCAGGGGTCGCAGGGCTGCGACCCCTGCGACCGCGGTATGTACGCCAGTGCATGCAGATACACATACACTTAAAGGACCACTACAGACACCCAGATCACATCAGTTTTAATGAAGTGGTCTGGGTGCCAGGTCCCTCTAGTTTTAACCCTGCAGCTGAAAACATAGCAGTTTCAGAGAAACTGCTATGTTTCACTGAGGGTTAATCCAGCCTCTAGTGGCTGTCTCATTGACAACCGCTAGAGGAGCTTACGCGATTCTCACTGTGAAAATCACAGTGAGAAGACACTGAACGTCAGCTTCTGGGCCCCCCAGGAGAAGAGACTGGCCACAGTGGCATACATACCTGGTCGCAGCTGCGACTCCTGTGACCCCCGGTATGTACGCCACTGCCTGAGACAATGTTGTCTGTAACTAAAAAAGCTTTTGCAATGATGGAAAAATTCCTCTTTTAACAATGCCTCAAGCCCTTATTAGTTTGGTTTCCATTGATAGATTATGGAATCATCTACATGTTTGTGCAAATTTTAAGAAATGCAAAAGAACTGAATTATGTTAACTAAAAATGAACCCAAACGCAACACGAGGTAAGTAGGATACTAAGGAAATAATTACAGCACATTTACTGGCTTCCATTCCATTCTGTGTCATGTTAAGGAGCCTATAGACATATCATTTTTGCATGGAAGCACAAAAATAAGATTTTTGAATATTGTTTCCAAAATGCATTGATGCAAAGTGAAACCAAGGTAATGTAACTTTATTGTCTACCTTAAGAAAATGAAACACAAAAAATGTGTACATTCTTTATGGATTTACTTTAAAAAATATACTTTCTTAATGATTATTCAGACAATTTGATATGAAAGTTACCAAAGTAAAGCTAAAAATAAACTAACAAATCACTGTAGCTTTTGAGGAGATGTAGAACTAAGCAGCTCGTCATTTGCTACTTGATTGACTGTTCCTGGTTTGTAAAATAAGTTTGTGTTATCTTCCAGCTGTGACTCTTCTCTTGGGGCATAAGAATGGATTACAACCTCCAAGCTGCTTGGAACAGGAAAACGTATTAAGTTGCTTAAGGTCCAAAACCAGTATGCTACTGAAGCTTTAATTGCAAGATAGCTTGTCTTTTCCTCTAGGCATGATCCAGAATGTTATACAAAGGAAATGGGTCCCGCAATTGGTAATACATTCAGCAATTATATTGTGGGCACATTTTTCAAAAATGTGTTAGAGGGCAGCCATTTACAAAGTGAAAACAAGTTCATAAAACAGTAAAACGTTTTTGGACTATTAGAAACAGGGATTTCAAACTCTGTGCCTTCCCTTCCCCCCTAATGTTTCTGAACTAAAACTCCTATGATTCTATGGCCATCTTCTGCATTCAGAGACCACTGGGAGCATATGCCAACATTTATTTCCTTTGAAGTGGAACACATACTGGATGGGATTAAAAGGGGTTGGTCAATGAAGCAAATCACACTTGAACTGCCTGGAAAAGAGGTGGACCTGCACAGAAATGGGGTGATTCTGCCCAAAGAAGAAGCAGGTCAGCCTGGCATGAATGCACACCAGGCTGCCTGTAAATCACACGGGTCAGCCCACTAAGGGAGGTCCATACAGAGAGCGTTGTTTCATCAATCTCTGCATGATACCAGTTCCCTGAGTTTGTCTAATATGCGCTCACAAAAAACCCTTTCTGGGAACAGTTCCCTTGTAGCTCCAAAATCAGGACACTAGGAAACAAATCTGAGACAGTGGTAAAGGACCCTGAAATGGGACTGTCCCTTTGAAATCTGGACTGAAGGGGGGCCTGTGACAGTTGTAGGACCACAGGTTGAGATTCCATCTTAAACCATTATGTAAGTTGAAGCGAGTAAACAATATCTATGGTTTTAAGTTCTTGTAATCCTTCAAAAAATATTGTATCAAAGATTATACATACTAAAACTCTGATTAGAAATGTATGCTACTGAAGTAGAATGGAAAATAAATTAAATATGTAACTAAAGAGTGACCTAAATGGTATTTGTCAGAGTTCAGAAACAGTACAAAATGATATCATTGCCTTCATAACAGATGGCATTTTATGTAACTGCATAAGTATGGAAAAATAAGCTAAATTATACACTGCTCTGCACTGACATATTGACCTCTTCAAGTGCTAGTTATATTCATTAAACTTTCACAGTAAATGTAAATTATGTATTAGATAAATCAAGGCAAAGAATGCCAATGCATATACAATAACAGTTTTCTATTTCAATATTTCTATTAAAAATATGCCTTAAAAATCAAATAATTCTGTTTTTAATACTTTGAGTACCGTAGGTGAAAGATCTATGTTATCCTTGCAACAATTTCTTATATATTTTAACCATTTTTTTCTATGCATCAAAGAACAGATAATTGGGAAAATAAATGAGAAAATATATTCTAGAAGTAACAGGAAATTATACTTTTGAATTCACAAAACCATCATAACTGTTTTTTGGAATTAAGTTTGGAATTAAAATACCCATGATATTATATACTGTCAGAGTTGCAAGCTAACTTTTGTATGCAACTCACCAAATCTGTAATGGTCTGGTTTCTCTCGCTGGCATGATGTCACAAGTATGGCCAATAAGAATGAGACCATAGGTCAGAGGAGAGGAAGCAGGAGAGGTCAGAAGACGGGCAAGTTAACAGTCTATAACTTAGTGGTTGGTGTTAAGTGGGAAATTTGTGGCAGAGCCTAGCTAGAGTTTTTTTTTAAATTTTTGATAGTCCAACCCTTAATCTGTGGAATGTCGCTGTAAAGCACTGTCTACATAAGTCAATAGAACTCAGGAAAACTTACAAGACCTTACCTAGAAAGATTTACTTAAGCAATTTGCTTAAACATTCAGAAGAAGAAATGTGTAACCTGGAAGTATTATGTCTTAATCCAAAAGTCCTGAATCTAAATGGAGTATGTGTCAGGGTTTCTTTGCTGTTTTAAACAGCCACCCTTCCTTTTTCAGTGTCTGAGGGTTCAGCTGTAATTAACGATCAGCTCCTTCAGCATGTTGCCACGGTTACTCACCTGAGAATAGTAATCAACCCTGCTGCTAATCAGTTCAGCCTATTTAAGCAGCAAATCCCAGAACCTCCTTGCCCTTGCGTGGTTTCCTGTCCCCCAGAAGTCTCCTTGTTCCTGTGTTTCCTGTTTGCTCCTGGTTCCTGACTCTGGCCTTGTTCCTGACTCCGCTGCTCTCCGTGCTCCTGATCCTGGCTCGTCTGACTACCCGCTCTGGTGACTGACCCCTGCTTGCCTCCTGGACTTTGCTTTTGGTGATTTCTTTGTTATTTATTAAATAAAGGTGTTTTTGCATCTAGATCTGTCTCTGTCTGGTTCCTGGTTCCTGACATTACGCAAGGGCGATGAATACAGATGGTACAGGCAATACACCTATACCTGACCTATTTACCCGGTGGGACCAGCAGAACCACCATTTGGACCAGTATGCCAATCTGAATCCAAAACCCGGCCAGCCTGCGATTGCGGCCGCCTCTGCCTCACTTCCTGTTCTAGCACCGGTTGTAGCCTCAGAACCTGTTGCAGCCTCAGAACCTGTTGCGACTAGAGGAATGACTGGGTCTGTCCCGCTCCCTCAGTATTTTGGGGGCAACCCAGCTCAGTGCAAAGAATTTATAAATCAGGTTAAAGGATACCTTGAAATGCTGCCCCAGGCATTTCCTACAGACAGCGACAAAGTCCAGTTCATGATTTCTTTGCTGTCTGAAAAAGCCCTAGCTTGGGCAAAACCTCTCTGGGAGGCAGAGAGGCCCATCATTTACAATTACCCTGAATTTGTTGCGTCCTTTAAAAGGGTTTTTGATATTCCAGCTCGCTCCACCCCTACTGCCAAACAACTCATGTCTAATACTCAGGGCACGAAAACTATTGTTGAGTATGCCAGTGAATTCCGTACCATGGCAGCAGAGGGTGGCTGGAATAACGAGATTCTTGTGGCTGCCTTTGCACAGGGGCTATCCGATGTAATGAAAAATGAGATTGCAGGCAGAGAATTACCTAAAGATCTCGAGGAACTGATAACATTTGTCACCCTCATTGACATCAGACTCCGAGAGAGATCCTCATCCAGGGAGCGCCTGCGGAGGCCTCCAGTATGTTTGGCACCGAACTTTTCCTGCCCACCCAAACCTCCCTCACCTCCCATGCCTCCTGGTCCTGAGTCCTCTGTCGGTGTGGAGCCGAGGCGGTTAGGCTTCTCACGCCTCTCTGTCGAGGAGAGAGCCTTTAGGAGGAGGGAGGGCCTGTGCCTATACTGCGGACACCACGGTCACATATTAAAGTTTTGCCCGATTCGTCCGGTAAAGGGCCCGTACCCAAGATACTGTCAGGGGCAGATCTTGGGGGGTCTTTCTGCAGACCCAGAGATAAATAAGGACAAACCCTTGGTGCCTATTATCCTCTCCTGGCCGGAGTCATCCATTAAAACCCGGGCATTTCTTGATTCTGGGGCCGCAGGCTTGTTTATAGATTGTGCATTTGCATCAGAGCACTCTATACCCTTACAGCCTCGCAACTCCCCACTAGCTTTCAAAGCCATCGATGGCCGACCTATACAGCCAACCCTCGTGACCCAGGAAACCGTGCCCATATCTCTGGCTGTAGGGGCTCTACATCATGAGATGATCCAATTCCAGGTCATTTCCTCTCCATACTACCAGGTTGTTTTGGGATACCCTTGGCTACAGAAGCATAACCCCACAATTGATTGGCGCAAATCTGAGATATTATCTTGGTCCCAGCAATGCACATTTTCCTGTCTCCGGAAACCGGTCAAAGTTTTGGGCACAGTTTCTGCCTCTTCCTTACCCGCTGAGTACCAAGAATTCCAAGATGTATTTGACAAAGGTCAAGCTAGCGTTCTGCCACCACACCGTCCGTATGACTGTGGTATCGAACTCCAACCTGGTGCCAATCCTCCCCGTGGACGGGTTTACCCGCTGTCTGTAGCAGAGAATCGAGCCATGGAGGAGTATGTTACTGATGCGTTGTCAAAGGGATTCATTCGGAAGTCATCTTCTCCTGCCGGGGCCGGCTTTTTCTTTGTGAAAAAGAAGAGTGGTGAGTTGAGACCCTGTATCGACTATAGGGGTCTCAATCGCATTACTATTAAGAATGCCTACCCCATTCCATTGATCACTGAGTTATTTGACCGCCTCAAGGGAGCAACGGTCTTCACTAAACTTGATCTGAGAGGGGCATATAATCTCGTCCGGATAAAAGAGGGCCACGAATGGAAAACCGCATTTAACACCAGGAGCGGGCATTACGAATACCTAGTAATGCCCTTTGGTCTTTGCAACGCTCCGGCGGTTTTCCAGGAATTTATAAATGACGTCCTGCGAGATATGCTGCAGCAATGTGTGGTGGTTTATCTTGATGATATTCTTATCCATTCCACATCTCTCGAGAACCACCACGCAGACGTTTCTAGTGTTCTACAGAGACTTAGAGAAAATAATCTGTTCTGTAAATTGGAGAAATGTGAGTTCAATTGCAAACAGGTCACATTCTTGGGCTATGTTATCTCTGATGCTGGATTCTCTATGGACCCAGAAAAACTTTCTGCTGTACTAAAATGGCCTCGACCTACGGGTCTTCGCTCTATACAGCGTTTTCTTGGCTTCGCCAATTATTATCGGAAGTTCATACGCAACTTTTCCTCCTTGGTTAAACCACTCACGGATATGACCAGGAGAGATGCTGATCCACAGCATTGGTCACAGGAAGCCATTTCTGCCTTTGAGTCTCTCAAAGTCGCCTTTGCTGCTGCTCCTATACTGGCACACCCTAACCCTGCCTTACCATTCATTCTTGAAGTCGATGCGTCTGAGACAGGAGTAGGCGCCCTCCTGTCTCAACGTCCTAACCCAGAGAGCTCCAGGCATCCGTGCGGGTATTTCTCGAAGAAATTAAACCCGGCGGAATGCAATTACCAGATTGGTGATCGAGAACTTCTAGCCATAATATTAGCTCTCAAAGAATGGAGGCACCTTCTTGAGGGTACTTCAGTGCCAATTCTCATCCTCACAGACCACAAGAATCTGACATATCTTTCCGAAGCTAAGCGACTTTCCCCCAGGCAAGCTAGATGGGCTCTCTTCCTATCAAGATTCAATTATGTGGTTTCTTACTTGCCCGGTACTAAAAACATTCAGGCTGATGCCTTGTCTCGACAGTTCTCCCCTCCATCTAGAGAGGAGATAACCCCTACTCCTGTGATTCCTCCGGACCATATACTGGCCACCATCCGTACTAGCCTCACCTCACACCTAGGCGAGGAGATTCTGGCTGCACAAAGTAATGCTCCTCCAGAGAAACCTAATGGCCGTTGTTTTGTACCTATTCATCTCCGTACTAAATTATTAAGTACTTATCACAACCCCAAAGCAGCTGGACATCCAGGCAAAAACCAATTAATCTGGTCCGTCTCTCGGCAATTTTGGTGGCCTAGTCTCCGTTCGGATGTCACTGCTTTTGTAGCTGCCTGTCCTGTATGCGCTCAAAATAAAACCCCACGACACCCTCCAGTGGGTCTCCTGCAAACCATACCTAATGGTGAACGACCCTGGACCCACTTGTCCATGGATTTTATCGTAGATCTTCCGGTCTCCCGTGGCAATACAGTCGTTCTCATGGTTGTTGATCGATTCTCAAAGATGTCGCATTGCATTCCCTTGAAAAAACTACCAACTTCTCAGGAACTTGCAACAATTTTTGCTCGGGAGGTCTTTCGTTTGCATGGGTTACCCAAAGTGATAATCTCAGATAGGGGTAGCCAGTTTGTGTCCAGATTTTGGAGAGCTTTTTGTACACAAATGGGAATTCAGCTTTCCTTCTCCTCTGCCTACCACCCGCAATCCAATGGTGCCGCGGAACGAGCTAACCAAACACTGGAACAGTTTCTGCGTTGCTACATTTCTGACCACCAGAACAACTGGTCTGATCTGCTACCCTGGGCGGAGTTTGCCCACAATAGTGCGATTAATGCCTCTTCCCGGCTATCCCCGTTCTTGGCGAACTATGGCTTTCAACCGTCCATATTGCCTGATACGTTCATGCCACAAGGGATACCGGCATTGGAGGAACATCTCAGGGAACTCCGTTCCACTTGGGTGCAGGTTCAGTTGCAACGCGCAATGCAGAACTACAAACTCCAGGCCGACCGCAGACGCCTTCCTGCACCTACCTATCAAGTCGGAGAGAGGGTCTGGCTGTCTTCTCGCAACCTACGGCTCCGTGTTCCCTCACAAAAACTGGCACCCCGATACGTTGGGCCATTTCGTATACTTCGAAGGGTTAACCCTGTAGCTTACGCACTTGACCTTCCTGCTAACATGCGCATCTCTAATGTATTCCATGTTTCCCTCTTGAAACCATTGGTATGTAATCGTTACACCACCTCAGTACCACATCCACGTCCTGTTCCGGTTGACAATCATGAGGAATATGAAATACGCAGCATCATTGACTCACGAGTCTTCAGAGGACAGATCCAATACTTGGTGCACTGGAAAGGGTACGGTCCAGAGGAACGCTCCTGGGTTCCAGCCTCTGATGTCCATGCACCATCCCTCCTTCGTTCCTATCACACTTGCTTCCCCATGAAGCCCGGACCCACCAGCAGAAATGGGGGGAGTCGTTGAGGGGGAGGTACTGTCAGGGTTTCTTTGCTGTTTTAAACAGCCACCCTTCCTTTTTCAGTGTCTGAGGGTTCAGCTGTAATTAACGATCAGCTCCTTCAGCATGTTGCCACGGTTACTCACCTGAGAATAGTAATCAACCCTGCTGCTAATCAGTTCAGCCTATTTAAGCAGCAAATCCCAGAACCTCCTTGCCCTTGCGTGGTTTCCTGTCCCCCAGAAGTCTCCTTGTTCCTGTGTTTCCTGTTTGCTCCTGGTTCCTGACTCTGGCCTTGTTCCTGACTCCGCTGCCCTCCGTGCTCCTGATCCTGGCTCGTCTGACTACCCGCTCTGGTGACTGACCCCTGCTTGCCTCCTGGACTTTGCTTTTGGTGATTTCTTTGTTATTTATTAAATAAAGGTGTTTTTGCATCTAGATCTGTCTGGTTCCTGGTTCCTGACAGTATGTCACTGATTTAGAGAGAAGATGTGATGATGAACGCCATTTACCAAGCCAAGTCATCAGAAGAAGAGTACCCCTGATTTCCTTATATTAAACTCAACTCAATGTTTCTTAGTGTGGGACACATACTGCACTGTCAATACGTGTCAAATCTAATTATTAAAGGGATGATCAATCCACCCATAGCCTTAGGGAAAAAAATCGTCCCACTTGAAAGGGGTACCCTATGCACCAAATCTACAAATGCTCAGCTATTGCCAACTCTGTGGGTGCCATGATAGGGATATTTAATATACTAATCATGCCATCCCACATTTTTGTGAAAACAACCAGTTTGACAAAAAACTTGGTCCTTCCCTAGCATTCGTAGACTGCCTTCTCTTTATGCAGTATCAGTCTTACTTGTCTGCATTATCAATGCCAGTTCCATCCAAGCTGGTTGGCAATGAGAAAGACCCACTTCAAGGTCAAAAGGTTGCCATTTGTTGTTAAAGTACATTGTTAATAAAATAGGAAGATTGTGCAGTTTACTGTATTGTTTTGATGTAAGTTGCACTCCTCCATTTCTTTTCCTTCATGATATATGTTGAGTGTTGCCTGTCCCATCATTTACATTTTGTTTCCACTGCAATTTATTGATATATTTATTTTTGACACTCTTTATTTTCAGCAACAAGAAGCGTGCAGAGCGTGCGAGCTTGCAATAGCTGTCATTTTGTATACATCATACAACATCAACTTCAGATGCACCAATGAGGAGACAACAGAACTAGGTTATATAATTCCCCATTGTAGTATGACTGCAATTTATTAATAACATGTGGTTTGTTCTCATTTAATATGTTAATATGCACCCCATTTATTAAATTAATGTTATGTTTGTTTTATTTCCCCCAAAATAACCTAGTAGTTAAAGGTTCAAAATGGATGAATAAGACACCTCATAGAAATAAGATTAAGGGAGAAATAAGGAAATTCAATTATTGCAAAAATTGAATAAAAATAATTAATTGCAGTGAATATATTTTTTATATCAAAATACATTGAACAAATCATGCATATGACACATTATAAAGTCCTTTCAGGTATTGTGATCTTAAAATACAAGTGAATGGTGAGGACACAGGTATTGTCCTGATCTTAGGCTGACATATAACACTTTAGATCTCTGCTACTTATCAAAAGAAAGACATGGGAGGAAAACCATATTACACCCTGTTAATATCCTTTGAAAAGGTGACAGGTCTCGGAGAAGGAATAGCAATATGTTCCAGCAAAGGAGTAATTACAGGTCTAAAAAGCCTTAATTATTGGACCTGTAATTTCTTACTTTCAAGCCATGTCATTTTTTTTTTCTTTTTAAATCTTAAAGTTTTTGAAAACTAGCAATGTTAATAGGAATGAGATTATTTTAATAAGGCAGACTGAATGATGTGCTGGATGCAGGGATTGTGCACCGCGTTTTACAATTGTCTGCGCACTTGATCTCTGAGTCATCAAAATATAATTTAAAACATTTGCATAGAAGTAGCAAGGAAAAATGAAGGTCCTTTTTAAGTTATAGCCTGGGTCATAACTGCCATTAAGCCCTACCCATCCAACAAAGGGAATATTCATGCTAAATGTTTCATGTCAGATAAACGTAACATAACGGATTTCCCAGGTGTGTCTAAAGTGTTTGCAAAAAGAAAAGAAAAACGCATTGGGGTGGGGAACCTTCGGCCCTCCAGATGTTTTGGACTACATCTCCCTTGATGCTTTGCCAACATCACGGCTGTAAGAGCATTATGGGAAATGTAGTTCAAAACATTTAGAGGCCAAAGGTTCCCCACCCCTGCTCTAAGGTGTGTTTTTTTTGTTTTGTTTTTAAATACCTGGGTAATCCCTGGATTATTAGGTGTGCCTTGAGGAGAGGGTTGAGGAGCACTGCAGGATAACATGGTCCCATTATGGCAAACTAGGGATTTAAAGGGACAATGTAGACGCCCAGACCACTTCTGCCATTGGAGTGGTCTGGGTGCCATGCCCCTCTCCCCTTAGCCCTGTTAGTCGTTGTTAGTTTCAGAGAAACCGTTTTGATTACAGGGCTAATCCATCCTCTATTTGCTGTCTCTCAGACAGCCGCTAGAAGGTGCTTTCGTGTTCTTAGAGAAAAAAGTGTTTTTAAATAATGTTCGACATCCCCACGCGCTGCATGAGGACATCGAGCATCGCCGGAATCCCAATAGGAAAGCATTAAGTAATGCTTTCCTATGGGGAGGTCTAAACCATTGCCGCGCATGCGCTTTTGGTCTCCACCGCCAGCTGCTGGCGGCAGGGGGGGTAATGAGGGGAGCTGAGCCAGCACCGAAGGACATTGGCGCTGGACCCAGGTAAGTGACTGAAGGGGTTATTAACTAATGTTATGGTTCTTTTAAACTTGAGTTGGGACATGCTTTAAAAGAAATAGTTCTTCAGTTAAAATCTATAAAAATGAATAATGCAGCATTCTTCTTGTACATTCATAGTATTGATATCAGATTCACAATGCCTCAAGGTATCAGTTTATTCTAGATATTTACAAAACTTTCTTCTGCAGAGAAAGTAAAAAAAAAAACAGACAAAAAAACAGACATCTTCAAGTCTTCTCCAAATATTTTTTTGTTAGTATTTTCAAGTATTTATATATTTTTTTTTACTTATTTTGGTATTTAATTACAAAGCTCCAGGGACACATTTTATCACTATAAAATTCCCAGTTATACGTTGTATTTAGATTTTATTATTTGAAAAGAAAAAGTATGTTTTATTCCATTATTTTTTTCTGGCTGACTCTGTAACTTTCGATATAATGTGCATTGTAATAGTCCCATTGTGTAATGGGAAGAATATTTATAATTTCTTGTGCCATCTTTAAATGTTCGTATCTAAAACAATAAAGCTATAATTTGCAAACTATGCATTTCATTTATTCTTGGAAAATCAGAACCACATATTTCCACATTTAGACTAAATACGAAGGGAAATGTTTTTTAACCCCTTAAGGACACATGACATGTGTGACATGTCATGATTCCCTTTTATTCCAGAAGTTTGGTCCTTAAGGGGTTAAAGAGGAAGTGAAACCATAAAATGTATTTGTATATTTGAATAGGCAACATAGATAAGATAAACAGATGAACAAACAGGCACAAAGGCAGGTAAATTTACAGACAAATAGGCAAACAGACAGAGAATAGCAGCAGTCAGAAAATCACCTACTGGTTTATAAAACATAACTTACAATGAGGGAAAAAAATATTTGCCCACTGACAAAGAAATGATCAGTCTATAATTTTAATGGTAGGTGTATTTTAACAGCGAGAGAAAGAATAAAAAATAAAATAAAAATCCAGAAAAACGCATGTCAAGAAAGTTATAAATTGATTTGCATGTCAATGAGTGAAATAGGTATTTGACCCCTTTGACTTAGTACTTGGTAACAAACCCCTAATTGACAATCACAGAGGTCAGACGTTTCTTGTAGTTGGCCACCAGGTTTGCACACATCTCAGGAGGGATTTTGTCCCACTCCTCTTTGCAGATCCTCTCCAAGTCATTAAGATTTCGAGGCTGATGTTTGGCTACTTGAACCTTCAGCTCCCTCCACAGATTTTCTATGGGATTAAGGTCTGGAGACTGGCTAGCCACTCCAGGATCTTAAAGTGCTTCTTCTTGAGCCACTCCTTTGTTGCCTTGGCTGTGTGTTTTGGGTCATTGTCATGGTGGAATACTCATCCACGACCCATTTTCAATGCCCTGGCTGGGGGAAGGAGGTTCTCAGCTCGGCTGGGATCTTCTAGATGTCTTGGGAGGGTCAGACTGATGAGTTCACCCCATTTGGAACACGTGTACATTTTAGTTGCTATTAAGTGCTGATTCAGGGCAAGAAAGAGCAGAGTGTGACATTCAAGTGGCCATTTCAGTTTGAGCGCAAGTCACTACACTCCTTCAGGTTAGTTGAGGCTTTCCTTATTTATTAGAGAAAGAAGTGTTAGCATGTGAAAGTGGAAGCCCCTGTTGGGTTCCATTTACTAGTATGAATGCTGCTCATCCAGTTTTTTTTTTTTTTTTAAATCTCTTTTCTTTAATACATTTATAATATTCATACAAAAACAAATGATTACCAAAAGTAAACATTGAAATACTCTAACCCGTGTAAAAACATATATTCCATAAATCCGCCAAGGGAAGCGTGTGAGGCTTACATCTCAATTCAGTTTTCTTACTGAATCTATGCTTCTTACGGTGCACATTCATACTGGTTGCATCTGAGACATCTATAGACTCTGATATCAAATGATTAAACTTCTTCTGAAATATTACAAATTCTACTTAAATCGAGCTGTATTGTCAGCATAAAATAGTTTAATGGTTAATTTTCAAATCTATGAATGACAGCTTTCCATTTATTATTATTTTTTTATTGGGTATGAAAAGAGAGAGAACAGAGGAGGTAGTGTGCTTTAACTCTATTCCCTCCCCCCCTCTTACCCCACCCCTGCCATTTATTACATTTTATCAAACCATAGGATATATTTTTAGTAATGCTCAGTTCCATTTACACTGATATGGCGCTTGAGCTTTTATCTCATTCTATTCTGGTATATGGTTACTTCTCAAGTCTCTTGCTAGTACCAATTTTGACGCACTCATTCAGTTTTTAACAACCAGTAAGTAGGTGAATGCTTCGATAAAATTGATGAGTACGCATGTGCTTTTCAGCTTTCATTCACTCGCATTGATGTGATTATATAAAGCAGTGGGATCCGCACAACTCTCTTGGTGAAGAATATGTGGGGCAAGAATTGTCTTAGACATCTCAGCCATTTCCTATTTTGTAAAATTGTCATTGCAGAAAGGGAAGATTGGTTTAATGGATAATATAAATGGAATACATGCATCGCAGGGTGTCACACTTACATATGAATTAATTTACACCTGGATGTGAGGTGGGCATAAAAATAGTTGTGTGTGTTTATTTTTATATCACTAGCTCCTGCATGCTTTACTTATCATGCTTCAAGACACCGAATAAAATCTAGAAATTATCATCAGCGAAAAGAATTTCCAGTCTTTCATTTTGTATACACCCACATCCTCTTCTGAATATATTACCACCTCCTGAAACTGCATGACTGCAGAGGGGTCAGTAGTACATGTGCACATAATCTTTTCCTATAAGCAAAAGGGATACATTATAAAAGAGAATTCAAACAGTGTCTAGTTATGATTTAGTAAATTGCGAATGTGTTAGTGATTAGTTTGTGATTTTGTATTATTTATGATAGTAAACTTTAAAACGATTTGAGAATAAAAGGGCCTATCAAATAATGCAAATTTCAGAATATGTCCCCCAAAAGCTAGAGAATAAAATAGAGTAATCTGTGACTGTAATGATATATACATTATTAGAAGTGTGGCACATGCATACGCATGTAAATAAGAGTTGCCCGCACTGACATTGAGGGTTGGTTAATGCATAGCAGAATAACCTAGGACATGTGTTAGAGTTTGTTCACTGGTCCCAGGCTTTTCAGGTCCACAAATGTCTTACATTCTACCCTTCACACTTAGAAATGTGATGTAAAATTCGACATAGATGGTATCTAGTACCAGCAAAATTAGTGTATATATTTAACTCTTCCAGTAAGATATTTTGGAGATGCCATTCTGATGGTGGCACAATGCTCTACATATGGTGGACTTCTCATTCAGTGCAATCTTACTGGAGGGTGGTAGCTCAAATATTGCTATCAGTGACTGGTCTACGGTTAGAACCCACCATTGAAGTTTTCCTTTTATTTATTTTGCCTGATAAAATACCCAAATCAGTGTCAATATCACTATGTCAAAGTGGAACACAGTAAGGATTCCATCACTGTAGGGTTTGATTTAGCAGTCTTGTTAAATTATAGATATGAAAGGATGGCACTAAGCCAGCTCCAGCTAGGGTGGAAAATTTGAGGGACTTTTGGAAGCTTTTCTTATCAATAGGGCCGAATAAACTCATTAGTAGTCGTACTCTAAGATAAAAGCATATTTTATACACCTTGGCACTTGGCACTATCTATGGCACTCTTTTAATTTAGGGATCTTTGCGAGGGATAGATTCTGCCATTTATGAGTAGAACTCCAACACATTTATGGGATTAATGGTAAACAAGCCATAAGTTCAATGCAGTTATTTGTGTCAAACAGCATATTAATGTGTCTAAATAAATGTCAAGTTTGCTATGCATTGACAATAATTTAGTATTTTGCAAAAAATCAATAAAATGTACTAATGGAAATAAAATGAAGGGTGACACATGCACTCAATAAAAGTTAGTAAACAGGTTTATTTGTAAAAATAAACTCCCAAATATAGATCCGCGAATACTTAGCATGGGAGATGCTTGTATACACTCATAGGGGATTGAAGTAAAGTATCTGAAGTACATACTTTAAATAGATACAATAAATGGAGCAGGTAACAAAGGACTACTTCCTCTTCAAGTTTCTCACTTCAAGTCTCTGGGTACCAATCTGTTCCACATTTGGAAAATTAACTACTGAATGCACTAATTACTAGAGATGTGAATTTGCTTTTAAAAGAACCACAAAATGAACACAAATTTAGTTTTTCATTCATTTCATCAGAAAATTAATAACTATTGCAATATTAATGAACAGCCGAATGAAGGAATGAGTCACTGAACAAATTTCGTTCATCGCCATCGCTCATTCGCCATCGCTCATTCGTTTAACAACTACTGTTGTTTTAAGTGAATGAACATCCCTCTCTAGGGGTTGTTGGGACTGCCATCTTTTCCCTGTTCTCATGTCCAATTCTTAGTTTATCTGGCTGTGAGTGTGTGTATGCAATTGCATAGACTTTCTTTAAAAGTTAATGTAATATATTATTTTGCATTTCCATAGGAATCATCAAAATTCTGTAAATAAACAAACAATGTTAAGAAATTTCAGACAAAGTGAATAGAAATGCGAATGAGTTTTGAACAAACCAAAAACAGAAAACACTTCAGAGGGAATGAATGAATTGAAATGACCATTAAATGATAGCATACATCTCAGCAGTAATATAAGTTACCTTGGCTGATTGAGAGTGAACTCTCCAAATGCCTATATATACAATACCTAGCTCAGCCTGGTCAGTTTTTGAAGTTGAATAGCCTTTTCTTTGAACCATCCAGTTTTACACTGGAGAATCTTTTATTAAATTCCATATTTTCACACGTTTTTTTCTGTAACAATCAATGACAACCATGGTCTTAATCGTTCACTTCAATGCACACATTTTGTGTTATACCTATACTCGTGTATTTACCTATTTATTTTTAATGAAGGTTTAAGTAAAACTGAATAATGGCAAAATAGTTTGGTGTTCGGTATCTAAAAAGTTATTTTGGTAAGATGACTGTTATATTTAGACCAAAATAACTGAACTAGAAACCATTTCCAATGAAAAAAAAAAAACAAGATTGTTTTTTAAAATCAGTTCTTTTGCTTAGAAATTTAACTCACCACAAATCCCTGTCTAGTTAAAAGGACCCTCCACTGGCCAAATACTAAATCCTTTTTTTTTTTTTTTAAATCCTGGTTTAGTAGAGAAACCACAAATGAAAACATGCACTCATTTAATTATGCATTTTTACATTTGGCTATGTCTAAAACACCTTGTAAAAGCTGCAGATTTCTTCATCTGCAGCCTTTGCAAGCCCTCCCCTTGTAACCCCACCCAGAATTTATGTGGCTGTCCAATCACAGACTTCCCAGTGCAACTCAATGCAAGGCAGATGCAATTGTTGCCTCTTGAGTTAAGTTCCATTGAGCTAAGCAAACCAAGAAGTAACAGGAGAGGCTGCCTATTAATAATCAGGGGAGTGTAAGCAGGTTAATTTATAAAAGTGCAAATTCCTAATGAAATCTGCACTTTTTGTAAATGAAAAAAAGAGGTCACACTCTGCAAACAAAGCATTTCAGCAAGCTAGAATGCTTTAATGGGATTGGAGTGTTCTTTTAATAAACGTGTTTATTTTCTCAAATCCAGTGTGACAGCTCAAGGTGAAATTGAATTTTTACACTGAACATACAATTTCAATATTCTTTAGCACCCACTGTGCTGTCAAAATGATAGTGTTTTATTTTTGCTTTTCTCATTTTGACCCCATTGGACCACATTTATCCAGCTTGAAACAGAAGATTACATAAAGCTCAGTAATGAAAGCTCAAAAAAAAAGAAAGAAAGAATTGCGCAGGTGCACAGGAAGATGTAAGAAACACCAAAACAGCGGTGTAGCAGCAAAATGAGAAGAATGGAAAATGATTCCCCTGTAGGATGTCATTTTTATAAAGATGTTTGTCAGAAAATATGCATGAGCATTTTTCTTTTATATATCAATCTCTCTCCACACACTTAAAGAGAAATATGTTAAATGTTAATTAGAAATAGTTTAATGTATTCAATTTATAGAGAACAAGAATGGACTCACCCACCACCTAAAGTATGCAGTTGCTCTGTGCTTGGTGTGTGATTGGGCATGAAGTCCCACTGAGAAATTAAAGTTCCCCAGCCAATCGTGAGAATTCAATTGCGATAGCGAAAGAGCACATATAAAAATAATGCACCAGTGAATGTTCCTGTAAAAAAAGAATTGAAGGATACGGAGGCTATGACACTGTCACAGATGTCCCAATGTTCTGGATGTGCCATATTTCTCATACCTTGATAAAGCAAGGCAAGTTCCAGGACCTCAAGCACAAATTCTATGGAAAAGTATTTTTTTCCCCTATAGACTGAATGTACATGACTGCCAAAGGCATGCCTAAACACAACTTACCATCAGCGGTGTATTTACCGCGATCCTGGCAAGTAATTTGCCTTGGGCGGCACTTTCAGGAGGAGGCACATTCTTTTTTGCCACCCCCAAATGCCCAGGCAAATACCTTGCCAGCCTCTTGTCCTGGGGGGCCAGAAGCTGGCTGGCTGACTGGCCACCTTGGGCCCTCTCAGAGGCTGGCATCTGCTCTGTTGGTAGCTGGGTGATGAGGAAACACTTCCCTAGCTCTCCTTGCTCAGCTCCCTCATGCTCATCACAGTGGTGCCGGAGACAGAATATGACATCACTCCAGCCCCGGCATCCCTGAGAGTCGCACAAGGAAGCTGAGCAGGGAGATCAGAGCTCCCTTGCCGACTAAATTGACCGCATACCTGTCCCTCCAGCAGGTAAATGATCCCCACTGGACCCCAGGGAAATGAAGAATCCACTCCAGCCATTGAGTGTGTGTCTGCCAAAGAGTGTGTGTCAGTGAGAGTGTGTATGTCTGTTAGTGAATGTGTATGTCTGTCACTGTGTGTCTGTCAGTGTGTGTATGCGAGTCTGTCACTGAGAGTGTGTATCTGTCTGTCAATGTGTATGTCTGTTAGCGAATGTGTGTCTGACACTAAGTGTATATGTGTCTGTCAGTGAGTGTGTATGTGAGTTTGACAGTGTGTGTCTGGCAGTGAGTAGAGATGTCCCGAACAGTTCGCTGGTGAATAGTTCCTGGTGAACATCGCATGTTCGCGTTCGCCACGGCGGGCGAACATATGCGATGTTCGGTCCGCCACCTATTCCATATCATTGAGTAAACTTTGACAACCCCCCCACCCGCCGCTCGGGGGTGGGGGTTGTCAAAGTTTACTCAATGATATGGGGGGGACCTACTGTCCTCCCCCCGGCCCCCACCCCTGAGTGGTGGGAGGGGGCCCTAAAAAAAACAATAGGGGGTAACTTCTGTCCCCCCCCCGGTGGGGTGGGGGCCCTAAATACTAAGAATGGGGGGGACCTAAGGTCCTCCCCCCTGGCCCCCACCCTTGAGCGGCGGGTGGGGGCCCTAAATACTAAAAAGGGGGGGGACCTAAGGTCCTCCCCCCTGGCCCCCACCCCTGAGCGGCGGGTGGGGGCCCTAAATATTAAAAATGGGGGGGACCTAATGTCCTCCTCCTGGCCCCCACCCCTGAGCGGTTGGTGGGGGCAAATAAATCACAATGGGGGGGACCTAAGGTCCTCCCCCCTGGCCCCCACCCCTGAGCGGCGGGTGGGGGCCCTAAATACTAAAAAGGGGGGACCTAATGTCCTCCCCCCCGGCCCCCACCCCTGAGCGGCGGGTGGGGGCCCTAAATACTAAAAAGGGGGGGGACCTAATGTCCTCTCCCCGGCCCCCACCCTGAGCGATGGGTGGGGGCAAATAAATCACAATGGGGGGGGACCTAAGGTCCTCCCCCCTGGCCCCCACCCTGAGCGGTGGGGGCAGGGGAAAATAAATCACAATGGGGGGACCTAAGGTCCTCCCCCCTGGCCCCCACCCCTGAGCGGCGGTTGGGGGCCCTAAATACTAAAAAGAGGGGGGAACCTGATGTCCTCCCCCCCAGCCCCCACCCCTGAGCGGTGGGTGGGGGCCCTAAATACTAAAAAGGGAGGGGACCTAATGTCCTCCCCCCTGGCCCCCACCCCTGAGCGGCGGGTGGGGGCCCTAAATACTAAAAACGGGGGGGACCTAATGTCCTCCCCCCCGGCCCCCACCCTGAGCTGTGGGTGGAGGCAAATAAATCACAATGGGGGGACCTAAGGTCCTCCCCCCTGGCCCCCACCCCTGAGTGGCGGGTGGGGGCCCTAAATACTACAAAGGGGGGGGACCTAATGTCCTCCCCCCCGGCCCAGACCCCTGAGCGGCGGGTGGGGGCCCTAAAAAAAATGTCCCCCCCCAGGTGACTAGGGATCCCCAAACCCCTAGTCACCCCCTCCCCCCCCAAAAAAATTAACCCCCTACCTACCCCCCTCACCCTAAAAATAATGAGGGGGACCTTTAACTAAGTACCTGAGTGGCGGGTGGGGGCCCTAAATACTAAAAAGGGGGGGACCTAATGTCCTCCCCCCGGCCCCCACCCTGAGCGGTGGGTGGGGGCAAATAAATCACAATGGGGGGGACCTAAGGTCCTCCCCCCTGGACCCCACCTTGAGCGGTGGGTGGGGGCAAATAAATCACAATGGGGGGACCTAAGGTCCTCCCCCCTGGCCCCCACCCCTGAGCGGCGGTTGGGTGCCCTAAATACTAAAAAGGGGGGGGACCTAATGTCCTCCCCCCCAGCCCCCACCCCTGAGCGGCGGGTGGGGGCCCTAAATACTAAAAAGGGGGGGACCTAATGTCCTCCCCCCTGGCCCCCACCCCTGAGCGGCGGGTGGGGGCCCTAAATACTAAAAACGGGGAGGACCTAATGTCCTCCCCCCCGGCCCCCACCCTGAGCTGTGGGTGGGGGCAAATAAATCACAATGGGGGGGACCTAATGTCCTCCCCCCCGGCCCCCACCCCTGAGCGGCGGGTGGGGGCCCTAAAAAAAATGTCCCCCCCCCAGGTGACTAGGGATCCCCAAACCCCTAGTCACCCCCTCCCCCCCAAAAAAAATTAACCCCCTACCTAGCCCCCTCACCCTAAAAATAATGAGGGGGGACCTTTAACTAAGTACCTGTAAAAAAAAATAAAACTTACCATTCGATGTTTTCTTTCTTCTAAATCTTCTTTTTTCAGCCCCAAAAAAGGCCAAATAAAAAACCATAATAACCGACGCAGGGCGGGGGAAGGCTCACTAGCAGTGAGTATATGTGTGTCATAGTGTGTGTGTGTCTGACACTGAGTGAGTGTGCATCTTTCAGTGAGTGTGTATGTGTATCTGTCAGTGAATGCATGTCTGTCAGTTAGTGTGTCTGTGTGTCTATCAGTGACTGTGTATGTGTGTCTGTCAGTGAGTGTGTGTCTGTCATTGAGTGTGTAAGTTTCAGTGAAACTGTGTGTTGGTTAAACAGTGTGTGTGACAATGACTGTGTATCTGTGAGTGAGTGTATGTCAATGTATGCATCAGTGAAGACGTGTGTCTGTCAGGCAAACAGCGTGTTGGTTTTTAACAGGAAGTGAAATTTAGAAAAAGGTGGGGGGGGTGAGTTTTGTCATGCCTAGGGCAGCACAAAACCAGAATAAACCACTGCTCACTATTCACCCCAAATCCTTCTCCCACAAACTGGTACAAGGACCACTGAATAAGGGCAAAAGGACTTGGTCACAGCTTTATTAATTAACCCTAAACGTTGCATTGTGACCCTTTTCTGAATGCACTGTGTACATATATATTTATATATACACATTCACAAACCCTAGAACCGAGCACTCCAACTCTCAATGCAATCTTTACGTAGCCCTGTGCAAGAATCTCCAGACACAATAGTATAATATCCATTGAGAGGCGCACTTGAGGATTTGTAGAAAATACTCTTTGCTTTTATTCAGCTTTCAGCAAAATGTTGATATTTTACAAACAGAGACTGAACCGTTAACATTTTGCTTAAAGCAAAGTAAAACAGTAATTTCTGTAAATCCTACAGCGCACCTCTCCTTGGATATTTTATATTTTTATACATATATTCAATGTTCTCTCCTGCAACCCTGGGTACTGAACTACAGCCGGGTCATTTGATTCAAGGAGCCAAAATGCTGAGATCAAGAATGTCTGTCCTCTAGTGGTTACCAACATTTTATTTTGGACCAAGGTGTACTTCAATAGAAGTCACATTTTCATGGCACACCTACTTTGTTTTTCATTTTGCCTTTATCAGCAGCGTATAAATGTCACATGTGTTAGACTGCTAACTAGAGAGACGTCCATGTGATGTTCACCTGCTGCTGTGTTCATTCATCTGCTTCTTAAGCTACATTACGTGAGTATCATTAGAAGATAGCCATCTCTCGGTTGCTATGGAATGCATGCAAATAACTCAGGCTAATAGTTTCTAGAAGGAATAAAAAAAAGTCTGAACAACATGATTGAATGTGAATATATTAATTGATTAAATTATATAGAAAAGGAAATGGAATGCGGTTGAAATATTTGCTTGGTTTCTGTTCCACAACCACAGAGCAGTATATTTACAGGGCAGCTATACTTCTCTAACACTCCTTATGCTGCAAACATGATTTAGTTTAAAAAAAAAAACAACAAATGTGGCATTTCGATGGCATCACAGAAGATATTTCTCGAACGGCGAGAACATTTTGACATTCTAGCAATATGCACATTAAAGCAATTATCCATGCAGTTCCTAATGAATTATTGATAAAACTAGGATATTAATTAGCGATAAATATAAGAGTGCTACAGATTTTTATTTCTAAGCAATATGGTAATGATAAAACTATTTCAACAGCAGATACGTCTCGATAACGTGTATTCATATACATTTTATGTATCAAATCACTATAAATAATCATTATTGTCATCATACATATATTTTTTTTCTCTCCCTAGCACTTAGTCTACTATTTAAGTAATAGGACCGTAAAATGCAACCTTTCTATGAAACAAAAAACTAATCACTACACTGTAATTACTCTTAGCTTCATCCTAGGAAATCCTATTAAATAGTCATACCTGCACTCACCCAAAGGTTCCAGAATGGGCAGAACCATAAGAAATACCTACATTTTGAAAAAGCCACACATGTTAAAGGGCAATCCTAAAGTGGAGGTGTGTTTAAAGGGACACTGGACTCCTAAAGCACTTCAGCTTGCTGAGTATGTCCTTTTTATTCATTTTACAAAAACTACAAATATGAATAGAAATTCACACGTTAACAAATTAACCTTGTTTCACCTCCTGGCTGTCATCTAGTCTTGTTACTTCCTGGTTTATTTAGCCCTGTTGAGCTAAACTCAAGAGGCAGATATTGCTCAGAGCATCTGCTTTGCAAAGACTTCTCATTGAGCTGCATTTGGAAGTCTGTGATTGGACAGGCACAACAATTCTGGGTGGGGTTAAAAAGGGGAGGGCTTGCAAAGACTGCAGACAAGAGATCTGCAGCTTTTACAAGTTGTTTTTAGACATACCCCCAATGGAAAAAAGCACAATTAATACATTTATGTTTTAATTTGGAGTATATGCACTGAACTGTGATATTTATTTTATTTTTTTGTATTTGGGCAGTGGAGTGTCCCTTTTAATCTGTGCCATCAAATCTCTGTAAGTGACACTTCCTTTTGCCCCTTCCAATTAAATGCTATAATATTCCATGAAGTGAGTAGTGCAGAGATGTAAAGTGCAAAACTCACATATTTCTTGTGCAGGGCAACTTCATCCACCCACGATGCTCTGAGTAAACTCATCCACACTTGGCAATCTGCAGAGAATTGCCATATGAGCATGACGGGGTTTTTCATCCAAAGTACCTTACACAAGCAAGCACCACCATTACGTGAGACCTTCTTTTTAAATGGAAGCACAACTTAAGGCTAACTTTAATTCTGAAAATAACCAACACATGCCATGTAAGATTTGCCTGACGTTTCTTAAATATCTGTATTTTCTATTAATTTAATAAATAAGAATAATTTCTCTATGGAAAACATTGCCTAGAATATTTTTTTTTTTTTTTTTTACTTTGCTTTACTTAGCAGATGTTAATATTACCGTAATAGTTTATTTACCTGCAGCATTCATTGTGCGATAGGTTTTGAGGGCAATTTATTATATAATTGATTGATAGCAAATAATATTGCTTACTTGGAAAAAAAAATATCATGTACAAAGAAAAGTAAATTATAGGGAGAAAATGTTTTATAGAAAGCACATTTATGCAATAATAGCAAACAAAAAAGGAAAAAGGAAACTAGGAACTAATGTATTATTCAAGATTAAAATGGACTAGTATTGATTGCTATACTTTACCTTTCTAACTTCGACTTACAGATGTATTAATCCACAATGGGCTTAATTTCTTACAGCAGTTTGAGTCCCATATGTAATGTATCTTTCAAATACTGACATGCCCATTGTGTGTGAGACAGATCTCCTTAATAGAAATCGTATTCCCAACTACATAAGTAGCATTCCTGCATTGCCTTCCCTACTTTATTGTATCTCTGATCGCACAGTGCTGTCAGAACTCATCAACACGCGTTAAAGGAATGTCAAGTCCCAACTCACATTTGTCTTTTCTACTTTCTGAAGCAGGCCTGTTCCCTTTTAACTACTCAAATGTGATCCTCATAAATCCAGAGTCCAAATTGCTTCTAGAACATATTTGTCTTGAACCTTGTCTGGTTGAGTTACATCAGTAGATATGTATTGAATAATTGAAATTCTATTTATTACTGTGAATATGTTTAATGTATTTTGTTCTGAATTATGTTTTATGCAGGTGTCTTTACCCCCAGGAGATATTTGAATATATTTGAAGCAGAATTATTTGGTTTTGGATTAATTGCTAAAATCTATATTAAAAAAAAGTTATTATTGCTAATAACATTGTTCTTCCCAATGAATTCCTGAATATTATCTCTTAATAACCTTTCATATACTTTCCCAACCAAAGAAGTTAAGCGCAAAGGTATATAATTTCAAGAGAAGCATTTTGTACTTTTTTTAATACAGGATCCACATCTGCCTTCCTCCAATCTTCTGGTACAATTCCCGAAAGAAAGGAATCTTGAAAGATTAAATACAAAGGTTCACTTATTTCCACACTTAGCTCTTTAAGTACCCACGGGTGAATTCCTTTAGGCTCCGGAGCTTTATTTACATGAAATTTCCTTAGCAGCTGTAGCTTGAATCATCCAATCACAATTTGCTTATCTCGTGTCATATGATCCTCCTTAATATATACTGAGGAAAAACAATAATATAAACATATATTTATTCATATAACTCCTTAAAGCAAAATTAAAAGTAAATATGAATTTCACATTTAATGCCAGAATAGCCAAACTGAAAGCGTAGCACTTAGAAAATGTTTCTAGTTTGGCTAGTTTGACATTACACTTAAAATTCACTTTGAATTCTCCTTGGTTTCTAACTTTAGTAAATACCTCTCAATAATGCAGAGATTACACTGCATTGTCTCCCTTTCTCAAAAAATCACTGCAACTATATGTCTGCCTCCTGCCCATACCTTTTCATGCTTGCACCTTTTCAGTATTCCAGCTGCCTAACTTGTGCATGTGGCACAACTAGACACACAGCTAGAACTGACCTCTCTCTTTCTCTGGTGAGAACTGGAGTCACAATCTGGTTTGTAGCTGGTGAGTGCACTGCACACAACTTGGTTTACAAAATCTATAAACCATCAGTAGCCTCAGTATTTTTCATATTAGTTTATACAGAAACTCCATTCACACTACGTGATAATTGAAAAATTGACTGGGGAAGTTTTATTGAATCCCTGCTGGACAAGAATGTGCAAGAATCATTGGATCCTCTGTTTGATGAGGGTTGGGTTTACCAGTTTAACATCCTCCTGATTTTTGTTTTATTTTTTCTTCTTTTATATTCTTCTCTTTTTTTTCTTAAAGTTGTTAAGGATTTATCTATGAATTACATTAAATATTGGGAGTAACTTCCTGACTTTTATGTCCCTTTAATCATTTAGAGAAATAGGAGGAAAAAAACAGAAAATCGGATCCAGGAAAACAGCCAGCATAGCTACACAATAACAATGATTATAGATAAACCATAGCCTTTTGATAATGGGCAATTTGATTTTCTTTGATAACACTTTCTATATAGATATTTAAATTTATATATAGATATTTATCTTTTCTTGGGTTGCCTGTGCCACCCTTGAGGGCTCCAGAACCAGGTTTAAAGGCCCTAAACACAATTTATTTTTCAGGAACTGTATAACATAAAAACATAAATAGAGGCAGCTTTAAAAATTGTTGATCAAAGTTACAGGACAACAATTTTCTTGTAATCTGTAAATACGTGCTAAATAGGTCACAATTCTATTATATCAGCTGTTAACTCATTTTTACAGGTCAATTGCTTACTAGTGACAGTGAAAAATGGGACACAATACATTTTCTTTATGTTACAGGAAATGTATATTCAACACACATTGCCATCTGTACAGAGGATGCAGAACACGTTGCTGATTTTTTTCCCCGTCTTGTAGATTTGCACATTTTTAGTCTATTAATACATGAAGTGAGAAGCAGAGTCATAAAGTCTGACTATTACCCAACACATATAATACTTGTATGTTTGCACCATTGCATTCAAAGCCAAAATGGGAAAACTAACATTAAATAACACCAACATAGCATGTGCATGCACAGTTAGAGACAGAACAGAGTGTTAGACATTAAAAAGGCATAAATATAACAAGACTTGGTTACTCACTGATACACCCCTAGGCGTATGTAGCTTTTCCACTTGTATTTGAACTTTGGGCTGATGAACACCTAACAAACTGCATATATTACAGCTCACACATTCAAATGAGGTAATCTGGTATCAGAATTTTTTTTTCAAAGAAACCAAAATGGTGTGAACATGTGCCTGTCAGTCTACTGCGAATATATTTATTTTGAAGTACATTGATAAGCACATTGCCATATCATTTGGTTCAAAGTTCTAGTACAAAAAAAGTAACCAAGAGAGGAAAAAAAGGGTATTGAAAAGATTAATTTCAACGAGGTATGTAAATGTGCCAAGGTAGGTAAAAGTGGCACTGTCACCATATGGGGATTTTGCATAATTTGCATAGACTTTTGACATCGCCACTGGTGGTCCAATGGTCAGGGAAAGATGAGATTTACTTACCTGAACCTGTCCCTGATGAGAGCCGCCATCTTTTTCCATTTTCTTCTTCAAGACCTGGTGCTTTTTTGACAGAGCCTAAACTCTTAACTTTTATGCTTGATTTGAGTCTTGCAAGGAGATAAATACTATAAAAAAGGCCAATTATTATTATTACTATTATTATTATGCATAAGGAAGTTGCTTGATAGATAGTAACAGTGATAGAAGCCTGATTTGCCAATTTATGAAATAATTAATTAGACTAAATTACATAGATGACAATTTGTCCATCTATTAGTTTGAATTTGCATTTGCATACCTTTTAATATTATAATGCTGCACATTTTCATATACATTAACTTGCATTCAATTAACTCACCATTTAATATTTCCACATCATGTTAACAATGTCTATTTTTTTTAATTAACCTACGTATCACAATAAAGACATTCGGTGCCTTCAAATATAATAAATCCAAATACAGTATAAATCCCTTCCCCCCGCACCACTAAAAAAAATCCAAATAAAAGAATTTTCATTCCAGTTGTAACATTGCACGATGTTGACATTTCCAAATGGGGTGAATTGTTATGTAAGGCACTTTAAATCAGGCCCTCGATGTTTTTGTGACAAAACTCTTTAATTGATATAAAGAAATCAATAGAAATGTCAAAGAAATATTACTTTTCCTTTTTTTCAATGACACCAAAAATATTGAGCTTGCAAAATATTCTTAGCATTCATTTGTATCAATATTTTCTGGTTAAATAAGTTTTATTATTGTTTTCTTTTTGGTACATTTTCCTAATCATAATGAAAAGCACAAAACAGTTGTGAATTCAACGTTGTCATATTTCAATTTGAAAGTTATGCTCAGCTGATAAACAAAAATAACACTTGAAATTTTAAATGTTAAAAATGTTGTAGATAAAATGCAAATATGCCATCAACATTAAGTACACTGACCTATTTGTGCCTGAGGATAAAGTTCAGAAAGTGTAATCTGTAATCTATGTTCTTGGTTTGTTGAAACCTCACTAGTGTAGATTAGTTGGAATATCACAGAAGAAGCATCAGTTTTTATTTAGAGCATGGTCTAGTAGATGCGATTGCACACAGATAAATTAAATCCTGATAAAGTTCTACACTAATCCTAAAGTAAATAAATAAGGCCACTAGCAACAGATCAGCAAAGCGATAAAAATTATTACGAATGAAGCCTGGGAGCTCCACTTTCATTGTATTTATTTAATCATTTTTTACAATTATTGTATTTTATTTATCTAATTTTTATTTTCTACACCCCTACAGTTATTTAATTTAGCATTTTCTATATTTTTATCTGTAAAAAGCAGACGAGAAGACATGAAAAAATCTCTCAATATGCCTCTGCTAAATGTTAAAAAAAGAGAAATCTAAATAATGAACAGTTTTATCGATGTTTTTGAGTTCATATTTATTTTTAGCAGCAACTTAATTGTTCTGTTCCAAACTGTTTTTCCCCATTTGCGCAAAACCACTAACTTTGTATCTCAACCTTCATTGGGAAATTACCCGACTTTGGAATTGGTAAGCAAAATTGGATCTTATTAATTAACTAGCAATATGTGTTTACCAATTTAAAATGTTAACATCATCTGCACTCACGTCGCTTTAACCCCGGTATCGCACCTCAACTTTAATTTCTATGTGTAGTTTTTGCTCAGAAATGCTTTAGACTTGAGAAAAGGAGGTTCTCCTCAAAGCTAGTTATTCCAAAATTCTTTTAGTCCAATCAAAAACAAGACAGGATTCTGATCTGTTATTTTACATCTATATTTTTACGTACCGTATATTTATTCATTGTTGTGCTCCTTTTCCACGACACACTTAAGAGGAATAATGGAATAAGATAACATAAAACATAAGACGAAGAAACGGAAACAGAAAAATACCAAGTTTATTTCTTATAAAGGGCAGGCTTGGACATTAATTGATTTAATGCTGTTTGATATAAAAATGAAGCATAGTAAGAGTTACTATAATTGGATACAATCTGGACAAATATGTTAATCATACATTTTAAATTCTTAGTGATGCCTTTGTACCATTCAATCAATGGATTTTAGATTAGTAGTCTTATCAAGAAATTTACATTTTAATGATTTAAGCAGTAGGGCAGAAATTCTGTAAATGTCATGTAAAGTAAGAAAAAAACTTGACATTTATGTGTTCAAGCATTCTATGGTTTGGGAATGTCTGTGTGAAAAATGTCAATTCAGTAAAGACTACTCATTATACTGAAACCTTGAAAACAAACTAATACAAACATCAGCGTAAAGATGAATACTCATGAGCAGGTAGGTTAAATGCTAATCATTATGCAGTACTTCCTTCATATTTTGTGGCATTAGTGTGATCTAATTAATGTAGGTATCACAAGGAACTCCTGATGACTAGGGCAATAATGGTCCCTACTATTCCCACAGTCTGTGTGGTACCTTCTATTCCAACAGCCTATATGGTCCCCAATATTCCCACAGTCTGTGTGGTACCTTCTATTTGAACAGCCTTTATGGTCCCCAATATTCCTACAGTCTGTGTGATACATTCTATTCCAACAGCCTATATGGTCCCCACTATTCCCACAGTCTGTGTGGTACATTCTATTCCAACAGCCTATATGGTCCCCAATAGTGATGCCCCGAACGGTTCGCCAAACGGTTCGCCACGAACGGTTCGCTGCGAACTGTTCGCCACGGACTCATCATTGACTAAACTTTGACCCTGTACCTCACAGTCAGCAGACACATTCCAGCCAATCAGCAGCAGACCCTCCCTCCCAGACCCTCCCACCTCCTGGACAGCTCACTAAGAATGCAGCTTCAAAATGGATGCTGTCCAGGAGGTGGGAGGGGCTGGGAGGGAGGGTCTGCTGCTGATTGGCTGGAATGTGTCTGCTGACTGTGAGGTACAGGGTCAAAGTTTACTCAATGATGAGTCCGTGGCGAACCGTTCATGGCGAACCGTTCGGGAACCGTTCGGCGAACCGTTTGGGACATCACTAGTCCCCAATATTCCCACAAGTCTGTGTGATACCTTCAATTCCAACAGCCTATATGGTCCCCAATATTCCCACAGTCTGTGTGGCACCTTCTATTTGAACAGCCTATATGGTCCCCAATATTCCTACAGTCTGTGTGGTACCTTCTATTCCAACAGCCTATATGGTTCCCAATATTCCCACAGTCTGTGTGGTACCTTCTATTCTAACAGCCTATATTGTCCCAAATATTCCCACAGTCTGTGTGGTACCTTCTATTCCTATATCCTATATAATTTCCAATATTCCCATACTATATGTGTTGATACTGGAAGTATCCAGTAGATCTCTATTGGTTTGATGATTAGGGTCTTGAGTGCAGTAGGAATGCTAAAAAAAAACATTCCCATTTGACCCACTGCTAGATGATCATGCTTATAATCAACTGTTATGTGCTTGGAATGTGTTGTACTAATGCTCTATCATGTGTTTTATTTTTTTGCACTGTGCATCTATAAATAACTTTTTGATTTTCAATGCTATGCATCTACATTTTTCCGATGTGCCATTTGTCTCTTTCTTACAGCTAGACCTGATTGCCGGTTGGTGGCTTCTCTATTATCTCTTGTACCAAAAATGCTTGTACCTATTGAGCTGCTGGGATGGTACTGGGATATGAGTAGTTTTAGCCAAGTATTAACACTCTTGAAGGTCAAATAGCCCTGTGATTCATTAGAGAGGAGAGTGTGAGAGAGAGAGAGAAAGAAAGGAGTCAGTGGTTGTATTGAGTTTAACAACCTGTCTCTGATGGGTTTTATTAATTGCTTTGCTCACTGTTTTTTCTGTTGTTGATGGAGTTAAATACCCTTTCCATTAGTGATTATTAAGTTAAAATGATGAGAAATAGGATAAGATTTATCAAAGCAGGTGCTATTTTTGGTGGAAAGTGCTAAATGTTGAGACACATCCTTTTCTCACCATATTCACCTACTGGTTACATATTGACTCTGTATTTGATTTTATCACTTACACTGTCTGCACTCAACCAGCACAACAGCCTAAATAATGACTTCAATTAGCAAATGTTGTTATAGCTCTGATTATCTCTTGGGAGATCAGAATGAAAGTGCAGTATACCACAATCCACCAATGATACTGCAAGATAGGGAGACATGTGTCTTGTTTGCCTATTCGACATTTTGATTAAACCTTGTTTTTTACTTTTTAAAAAATAATATCTGAGCAAACAGACAGTTGTGGACGTTCTGTGGCTAGCAGCTACAGCAGTTTTATATTATTTTCTGTTAAACAGAATTAATTGTATCTTTCAGATTTCATTTTTGTGACCATTCTTTTAAAAACTAACAGTTATTTCTTGTTGGTCTTTTTGACCAGTTGTTTTCTCTTTTCACTTTTCTTAATTGCTCATTTAACAAGAAAGAGGCAGGCATCATGTGGTGCAGTGATGCAGATACAACATCTTAAAGCATATGATAGGAGTTAGTCAAGCATTGATAACATGCATAACATCCTTGCAAAGTACTGTTGACTTTATATGGCAATCAGCTGTGAACTATCATATAATTCTTATTTTGAGAAATACCACATTTTCTCCTCTTTGTATATTTTATTAATTTGATTTATAGTTATTGAATATGTACCCAAAGTGGTTAGAGTACAGCAGACAAGCAATAACTAATGTTGAGTTATGGCTCCTATTTCATACATAGCCCACAAAATGGATGCTAACATACGTGCAGACTATTATACCATTAATTAAGAATTCAACACATTGCAGTCCTATGACTTACTTTATCATTAAGGTGGTGTCATTTACTACTTCAATTTATGATGGCACTATCTGTGTAAGTGTTGAAGAATTTTAATAAGAGATATAGTCCTTCAACTGTTTCACTGACCTTGTTTCTTTTTATATATGTGCCAAGATTTACACATTACTCTTGAATTTCCTTTAGAAGTCAAAAGACAAGAAATAGTAACATATACCATACTTGCGGTTAGGAATTATTTAACATAAAAATTGTAGGTGGAGTGTAGTTGGTATTCACATATGACATCACTTAAAAAGACAAAAACAAATGGTCAAAACCTAGTGCAATACAGTAGGTCAAGTATAAACAATATATGTGGTAACACTTATATCAAGGTACTCACAAAGATTGAGCCTGCTTGGAAGGCTCACCACAGGTGCAGGTGGGGAAGTTAGAAGGGACCCCACTCCCTCTGTAATGATGTAGAGGTATCCTTCTGGACCCAATAAATCCACTGGATGTGATTCCCAAATTAGGAAATACTTTATTGATAAAAATAAACAAAAGCATGGAAAAAAGGAGTAAAAAGTGGTATAAATAAGTTCACATTAAAAGAGTTGCAAGACATGTTTCGCCTATTAAAAGGCTTCCTCAGTTGCTTGGTGTTTTCCTTCCTCGCTCGATCGTTCTTATATATTCCTTATTGCTTGTAGATTCCGGTTTCCTTCTTGATGACGTGGCTTTGCATGTCCCTTCCTGATGACGTCATCACTATCGGCTCACATTTGGAACGCATATTTGCGTTCCAAATTCGAACAAACTTTATTGTCCATCACACATCTCATATGTATGTTGCAACAGATAGAAAGAAGGAAACCACGTTATTGAGAAATATACTGAATGGTGCAATAAGCCAAATATGGGAAAATTTAAAATGTACTAAATCAAATGCTGATTTCACAAACATAGGAACAAAAGTGTCTTCATTGGGCTAGGTGTTTTAAAAAAAAAATAAAAAAAATAACCTGGACATAGAACCTTAAAACAGGGAGATGGAAATCTTAAAAATAGAGAAAACTAAAAAAAAAACTGAAATTATTAAAATGTAATTAATAAAATTCAAAATTTCATAAAAAAGTTCAAAGTCTGAATTCAATCCGTATGGTATGAGAGTATTGAAATTGAAAATATATTTCATCTCTTTTTTGCCCAATTTATTAATAAAATCCCCTCCTCTCCAATCCTTTTGTACAACTTTTAAAACACAGAAAAAAATGTCTTTTGCTTGTGTGTGGTTTTAAAATGTTGAGAAACACTGAGTTTCAAGACCTTTTTTTATATTGCATATATGCTCTGCAATTCTGGTGTTTAATGGACGAATGGTTCTGTCTATGTATAATAAGTTGCAGGGGCATTTTAAGCATAGATAACACCTTTTGAATAGCAGGTTGCATGATCTTTAATTGTATATTCTTTCCCTATAATATCGCTTATGTTAGTAAGATGCCTTTTGTGGCTGCCGGTTGTCCGTACCAACTACACTCCCATACCAACTACACTCCACCTACCATTTTTATGTATGTATAATTGTTCATGTGTGTATAGAGAGGTGATCACACAGGTGTTAGAGTGTGTTGGTGAATTCTAGGTCACACTGCAGGATTTTGTATTTATTCTTGTAGGAATTATTTAACCCCTAGATCAGTGGTTACCAAACCAGTCCTCATGGCCCACCAACAGTCCCTGTCTTATTCCAATGGAGATACTAACATAACCTGGACTGTTGGTGACCTTGAATTATTCTATGTAAATGCCAATAGTTGCCCATTAATCTAAGATTTGGCCAGAGGTCAAACCAATGAATCGTTCGATTATGTGCCACTCATAGAGATCTATTGAAACTATACCTTTATAAACCCTGAACTTGTATCAATAAATTGATGATTTTTTAAATTGCACCAGAAACTCTGTCAGTTTGATTATTTTTCCCAACTGGTGGAATCCACAAGGGTCTATCTATAAATTGTTCAATTTATGAGGTAGAGAGATAGTTGGCCAACTTTAAGACCCCTGATTAGGAAATAATCCATAACAGAATATATAATTAAATGGCATTTTGTACCAGTATTAAAAATTGGACAACATTATCGTACATCCTCAGATTGGTCCTGTGTATTCCCTACTACTATGCCCATAATTAGTTTTCTGTTCTTTTTGTTTTGACCTCAAATCATCCTGATTTTATTGTAAACCTTTTATTGAAACATTTTCTTGCCTAAAAAAACCTTAATTTTTGTCATTCCAGGGTTCATTACTAAACATGTTTCTTTCATCATCATCATTTATAGGAATACTGAAAATACTGAAAAGTGTGTGAAAAATGAATAGATCGCCTTTGATTGGCTCTTATACAAATTTTGATTTTTGTAACTACTCAAACTACAAGGACATCAGCTGAGATATGAAATTGGATCTTATACCACCAACATTCTGCCTCTTGAACCTCTTTTATAAAAGGGACTCACCCAGACGCGTTTCCTGATCAATATAATATAGATACTTAAGTACTGTTTTTTACTTATTTTGTAGATCAATTATAAATTCTTCCTGACATCTTTTTTTTAAGTGCTGCATCAGAATACGTAAATGGGAGCTGAAAAAATAGGACTTATACACTTGACAATGTATACAACTTTATTTTAGGGATAAAACCAAAAACATGGAATTATGTTTAATTGAACCTTGATTCAGGTTTAAGTAGCATAGATTCTCCAACAGACCTGCTTGACATTCTAAATATATCTTCTTCCTGAACAAAACAAAATTCTCTTGTAGTGTGCAACCCAAGCATTTGCTAATGCCGTGAACACCTGTCAATGTACCTGTTGCCACTTGGGATCCAGGCTGTGGGACTTCTCCCACCTGAAGTGGACATTCCTCACACTCGTTCCCCTCATCTTGGCTGTTCGGACGCCGGTCGCAGTAGCTACACTCCCTTTTTAAAACATGGTGCGTGCGCGATGACGTCAGGGCCTGCCAAAACCTTCTAATTCTGAAATTTTGGGGGTGTGGCTATCACTTAAAGAGCCAAACTATAAAAAGGGATAATTTGCGATGACTCATTGCTCTGTTGTGCTTCAAGCTTTATTGTCCCCTACAGTGCATATTCTGGTTTGGTTTATTGGTTATTGACCTGGCTGTGGTTTGACTATTCTGTGTTCTGCTTCCCTTTGACTCGGCTTGTTTATTCGCTTACCTGTTTTCTGGCTCCCTTGACCTTGGCTTGTCCCTGACTATTCTCTGTCCTTCCCAACATTAGTCCGGCCATTCTAGGCCCAGTATACATGCTCATATTTGCACACTGTGTCAATTCTGACAACACCTTAATATTAATTTTATTCTATTTTTCATACTATCTATTTTTTTTTCTTACTTTGGCTGGGTATTGAGCACCCATTGGCTAGCTGTAGTAGCCCCAATGGGCCACATTCATACTGAAAAAAGTTTATTTTATTGATTTAGCACTGCAGTTTTATATTGTTTTATGTTTGTATTTATTCATTTATTTATTTATTTTTGTATACTTGTCTGTGCCTGGAAGAAAGTCTAGTGGATGAAAATATGCTTTAGGTTTACAAAACAATTATTTTACACATCAAAATTAAAAATAGACCAACATACTGTATGAAAGGCAATTAAAATAAAAAAAAATGAATGAAAATGAAAATGTAATCCTGATTAAACAATCACTCCATGGAGGTGTACTGTACTGCACTACCAATTATCCTCTGCTCTTTTAAATTCCTAGATTTATATGTTGAGCCTTTAAGAACTAAATATCCAGGAATCAGCTTAGGTATTCATAATTTCTTTTCTTCTGATAGGGACCAAAATGACATACATGGCATTAGTTTGACATTTCATTATTTAATTATTTGACTCTTTTTTGACATTGCTAATAAATTATAACAAATTACGGAAAGCAGAATAAAATGTTTTTGAAACATCCAAAGATTCTAATTCATATTTGGAAAACATACCTCTGGGGACTGAAAGAATGGCATATGGCTTTGGTTATTAGTGCTAGATAAATTCATTATTCATCAAGCAACGTTTAGTGGCCTGGAGCCTGATCAAATGGCATGTCTATTCCTATAATTAGGGATCCTCTGAAATAGCACAAAGTCACAATTTTGGAATCCAATACAGAGATTTAATGAATGCTGAATTGAGCCAAAAGTGAGGTCAAGATGAAGAATATTAAGATATATTAGTATAGACTAATGGTGTTTGGTAATTCGATCACAAAAAATAACACCTACATCTGTTTTGATAGGCAACGACATGGATGGATTCACGGTGTGCATGCTAACATTTGTTTTTGCCCAATTAATAAGACCAATCCAAACTGGTGAGTAACTAAAGCAGAGGAATCCTGCATTTAACACAACACACACACACACATATATATATAAACCCCGCCCATTTGCGTGAAGTCACCATGCGACGCTACCGTTGTTGCCAAGGTAGCGTGGTACTATATGTGTAGATATTTAACAATAACTGTCAAGATGTGTATTGCAGTTGCACTTCATTCTTTTTGTCCTAATATACTTACTTTGACAACTGTTATTCTCCTCTAAATAAGTTGTCACACATTGTAGCTGTACACACATGGTGTTGAGGACGTTTGTTATTATCGCTACACGTTGCCTTGGTGGCCATTTTTGCTACACCGCGCCACCATGGCAACGACGGCAGCGTCACGTGGTGACGTAGTGTGACTTTTCATGGAGATTAATATATCTGAAACCAATATGATAAATAGATACATCTCAATTTTGTATATCACTTACAGATTTAATGGGATAAATGCACGTGCAAAACTTAGAAATAAAACAGGTCCATCATCACTCCAGTGTGGTCCGCAATACTGGGAAAAACACTCAGATGTTGTTCCACTTACAGTTGAATGTAATAGGTGAAGACAAAACGTGTAAAGATGTTTTAAGGAGTCAGTTTAACCCCTTAAGGACACATGACGAACATTTTTTATAAATTTTTCTATATGTATTAGGTAGTTGTCACTTTTGGTTCTCTTTTTATTCATAATATTTGAGTTAACGTTTTGGGTGTTGTTTGTGAGGCAAAACATGAGGATTCTATTTTTATATTATTTTGGCATGTATTGATAGTCACTGGTATTATTTGCACTGAAAGACATCTTCCCCGAATCTATCCTGGCATTTAAACCACCATCTAATGTACAACAAAAACTGGTCATTAGGAAATTACCCACAGAGATGTTTAACAAGGAGATGGGTCCACACCTTGCAATAAACCGCACTGCATATTGTATCAGCATATCTGCACAAATAACACTTACAAAACATCAAAGGATCGTTTTCTTGTACATCAAGAAATGTTGTATATAATATGATTGAATGCAGGAAAAGTGAGCACTTTACTCTGGGGAAACCGTTCAACAATTAAATGAAAGAATAAATAGACACAAATACTCTATAACACACTATGAACAAGGCCATTAGTGCACGCCGGTTGGACACCACTTTACACAGAAAGTCCATTTAATTCAAGACCTTAAAATTAAAATACTTAAATGAAACTTCAAGAATACATAAAATAGGAAACCATTTGACTCCAGAATGATAATTTCCTTTCACACTAAATTGTAAAGGACTAAATGTGGATTGGGACTTCTAGGCACACTGCAGAGATGTCACATGAGTACTTTGCTCCTTCCCACTAAGACAGAATATATTTTTTGCAATACAGCTATAATGTTGTTAATGTATGTGTAAATATACATTATGCACAGACTTTTGTATTAATTTTGGCCAGTTATCTCTCTTAAACCTCCTTTAGCGTGCTATCTTTTCATGTAACTATTGTTTTCTTTTCCAAATTCCCCCGTTACACTTCAGATTTTTGTGACACTAGAATAATTCTGTGGATGCTTTTACCTCTGCATGACTTAGCTTGAATGCGTGTGGTGCTTGACTTGATAAAGGAAGGAACTGCTGAAATCTCGCCACTACAAACATTTCTCAGGTCAATAAAAAATATATTACAAGAAACTGCAATACTTTATCATTTTGCATCTACTAGTGGACTAATACAGCAACTTAACTACCATTAGTTGTTTGCTGTCAGTTAGAAAACAAATTAAAGTATTGGGCCGCCACAGCATGTATTAATTTAGTGAACCTGGAGAGAAGGGAGATTACTTGGTAACTTGCTCAGAAGTAGTAAATCAAGTAACTTGGTAACTTTCCTGAATAGAACATTTGAGGGGTGCCTACTCAATGTTTCCAAGGTTCCTTCAAGGTTCAAGGTTCAAGGTTAACATCTTGAGTCCACAAAGAAATCAGAGAGAGAACTTTTTGAACAATGAAGATTGCTCAATGAATTCTAATTTCATTAAGAACTAGTATGTATATTTATAGGCAATCTTACCTCTATCCCTTTATATTTTTATAATAAAAATATTTTAATATATGCTATAAATGTTGGCTTTACAAATGTGTAATGTTAACACGTTTTGCCTACTGTTGCAGGGAGTTGCAGATACCGGTGATTTTTAGTTATTTTCAGAGGTTTAATTTTGCATATTTTAGCACTTTTTGTAATCATGACATTATTAATTATTATTAATTAAATATCAAGAAATCAACACAACCATGAAGAGACAATTTAGTCATTTAAATTACTTAGCTCTTAGTATTTTTATTCCTAAAAAGAATCCTACAAGGAACGGAATGTTGGTGTGAAGTGGGCAAAGCTAAATCGCAAACATTTTGTCGAAAACTACAATTTGTAATTTCAGTGACTTCATCCATTGTTATAGTTCATCTACCATTTAAAACATAATTAAAAACATGTTCCAAAAAATCCATATTTGCACTGAAGCTATTACTGCATCCGTATGACTTTTATGTTCACCCCGCTTCCAGTAAGAAGAATGTCATGAAATAACAATACAAATAAAATTAATCAATATTACATTTTGCTTTGAAATGCAATTAACTGACTCAGAACATTTGCATGTCTATAAATAAAGAAATTCCTGTTAGCATGCAAAAAGAGAAAATTCCTAAGGCATGAGACATACTAATTACATATTATGGAAGGTAGTTACTGCTAGAATAAACATGTTATGTTTTAACTAATTGGTTAATACAAATCTGAGGACATTGAAACTCCTGTTTGTCTCCTTTTGGTCACCCAGGTGATCATGGAATGTGTTTAACTTGAGTATTCAAGATTTGCTCTCCAACAATCTCTGAATGACTATGAAGCCTACCTAACATATCTATAGTTTATATGTTATTAGGTCATTGATCTCAGTAGGTCCAACAAAACCCAATGACTCTAACATACCAATGATAAAAACTAAGGAAACAAACCTACTATTCTTTCACAGATTGATTAGCTAGGCACAAGTCACTTTTCCGACAAAATAGAAGCTGACAACTGCACTTTACCCCTGTCATAGCATACAATTTGTATAAGAAGACAATTTGTGCTATTTTGAGTATATCAACTTGGCCACCAATTTAATCTTTTTATTTTCTTCAAATACATATTGAAATTTAACAGTAAATATCACAGGCCAAGTGTATCCTACTACTTCAAAGACCACATATGTATATTCTGCTACAACTCTTCATTACAGCAATGACCCACAAGTTCAGTTTGCCTGATTATTGAAGAATATATGGAGGCGAATTGGAGACTTGCTTCTTGCTTGCTTCCTAGAGAAGTTTGTTGAACTGACACTATCTGCATCACCACACTAGCCATTGTCAATCTTTGACACTATTTCTACCCTTATCCAACCCGAACCTCATCAAACTTTTACCTTAACTTACCCTATCTAGCCATAGCTTACTATGACCCTACCGAACCCTAACAGTAGCTAATGGTAACCGTATCTAACATTAAATCTATCTTACCCTAAACCTATTTAACCCAACCCTACACTAACTGTAACTAACTCTAATTAAGGCTAGATTTGTTAAGTAGAGGATGTTTTACATTACATTATAGATGGAAGTTATAGTATAAACCCCATGTATTTAGTGTCATAAATGAGGCAAGAATTTTACTTTCATTACTGCGAGCACTTATCTGAGGGGGTAGGTGTTGCACTTTTACTGTCCTAGAGACTGTGTATCCCTCTTCCATTCTCTTTCACATTCTAATCAAACAGGCACAATAAGCATAGAGCTAGGCTATTGGGATTTAATAAGAAGGATCTGAGATAGGCATAACAAATCTGGCTTTAATTGGACTTTCATGGTTAAGCTCCAGTAAAAAAACAAAAGATTATTTACTCATTTTAGCTGGTTTTTATAATTATCTTTTTTAGATTATGCTTAAACCACAGTCATTTTTATATCATTATTGTCTTCTCTACCTTCATAGCCACTAAAAATTCAATTATTTCTCAAGTTCCTTTTTTTGCCTTGGCTATATCGTGTTCATTAGACTTGAATCTTTGAAGTCACAGATCTTTTGATTCCTAATGAATGAAGTATGCAAGCTTCTTAGAACCTTTAGTGGAAAAGGAGTAGGCTTGATTAAGTAGAATACTTAAATTGAGATACCTGGGTAGTCTAGCACACCCAAGATTGATAGAACTGTAGAGTAAAGATGTCCTTAGGTGACACCTCACTTCAGATGTAATGAGGAGGAAATACAAAGCTATATCAATGTTAATGCATTAAAGTAAAGCACAAATACCTTTGAAAGGTTTGTATGGCCATGTCTTTAACACATTAAGGACCAAACTTCTGGAATAAAAGGGAATCATGTCATGTGTCTTTAAGGGGTTAAATCAATTGTTCTGTCAGAAATCCAGGATTGTCAAACACAATACTCAAGAGGAAATGTCACTGCCTGTGAGTTTTCATATAATTTTTTATGTATCTCTAAATGTAACACATATATATATATATATATAAAAAAAAAAAATTAAATGTAAAAGTCCAGACTTTTTTATCCGACAATTGGGCTCCTCCATTTTAGTTCCCTGTCAATCATTACATAGTTACATAGTTTCATAGCTGAAAAGAGACTTGCGTCCATCAAGTTCAGCCTTCCTCACGTAGATTTTTGCTGTTGATCCAAAAGAAGGCAAAAAACCTACTCTGAAGTGCTTCCAAGTTTGCCACAAACTAGGAAAAAATTCCTTCTTGACCCCAAAATAGCAGTCAGATGTCTCCTTGGAACAAGCAGCTATCACCCTGCTAATTAGAAATTATATCCCTGTATGTTATGTTTTTGCAAGTATTTATCCAATTGCTGTTTAAACATCTGTATGGACTCTGATAAAACCACCTCTTCAGGCAGATAATTCCATATCCTTATTGCTCTTACTGTAAAAAAAACCTTTTCTTTGCCTTAGATGAAATCTCCTTTCTTCCAGCCTATAAGCTATGTTCTGGCAATCAGCATAGAGAAAATATTCAGTAAAATGAATGAATATTTCTATTTAGCATCTTTACTTGCACGTGATTTGCCTTCTCTGAACTGTATTATGGTGTCATTTACTATATATTTTAAATATAAGTTTCAGGTGTTTTACAAAATGGTGTAAATTCCGGAAAAGTGATTTTCCTAACTTTTAACAGCATTGTGGAAAAATTAAATATCTTTTTTAAGTCTGTTTTAATGTCCTTTAGGTTATAATTTGCTCCAGCATTAAAAAAAACTCATCTTGTAATAAAAATTACCAAATAAGTAATACAAATTAATTCACAATCTATTCTTTTTGAGGAAGGTTTTATTTTTGTTTGTTTGTTTATTTATTCCTACAGACTATGAAAAACACATAATCCTTTAAATACCATCTCTTCGAAAATGGCAGCTCACTTTCATGTTTGTTGTCACTATAAAACTGAAGTTTTTATTTTGTTTCATTAACTTTATCTGAACATGAAAATCTTTTTTTTTGTTACCTTGTATTTGACAGAAAAAAACACTCTCTGTTATTGACATATTTTTCTAGTAAATCTTGTAAACAACAGGTACCAAAATGGATTAGAGCCTTTCAAGTAGTAACATGTACTCCCACACATTTTGTTTTAAAATGCATCCCGCATCCACACGCTGTAACTGAAACATTTCATTTTTTTTTAAATAATGATTTTTATTGAAATTGTTTAAGACACTTCCAGAAAAAAATGATATGGATTGGTTCATTAATTGTAGGTAAATCAAAATCACTTATCAGAAGTATTTTCCAGTGGCATATTTCAGTAAGTATGCAATGTGATCGGATATTTGGGCAATAAAATTAACCACAAGATTGTAGAGATGTCTCTTATATAGGATGCAACAATTAAACGTATACAAAGAAAAGTAAAAAGCAAACTTAGAATATAATACAGAACTATTTTGTACATTTAGCCAAATGGACTAGTACTAATCATCCACTCTTGGGTGCAGGAAAATATGGTCCAAGATTTCTCCTCGGGACCTAGATAAGTTCCTCAACCTAACATTGGACAAGATAAAAGTTTAGGAGGGTTGCGTTAACACTAGAGGCTTCCTGGTACTCTCAAAATGCTTATAGGTGTCATAAGAGAAATGGGGAGCCGTGTCTCTTTTATCAAACAGGTAGTTAATGATGTGTGATAGATTGCGGACTGATTTAAATTTCTAACCCCTCGCTATAAGCATTTTTGCAGCTAAAGGGACTCTCGATACAGCTGTTACTGGGTGAGTTTGCAGTTCAGAAGGATTAGATTTCAGCAGGGTGCATTTATGGGGAAGGGCAAACATTACATTTTTAACTATATTAATCAAGAGTTTTATTAGTTTAATCAGAACTTCTGGTCTTTCCTCCCTCAAGTGTTAATACTCCCATGTCTGTCTCCCTCCAAGTCAACGGCGCTACCATCACCTCTACCTCGCAGGATCGCTGCCAGGTGTTCTTTTTGACTCCAACCTCTCCTTCACCCTTCATGTCAAATCAATATCCAAATCCTGTCTCTTCCATCTCAAAAATATAGTGCGCATCCGCCCCTATTTAACCCCCGATGCGGCTAAGGTGCTGGTCCATGCTCTTTTTCTCTCTGGCCTGGAGTACTGCAATACTCTTCTCAGTGGTCTTACGTGTTCCCAGATTGCACCGTTGCAATTTGTAATGAATACAGCAGCAAGTGCAGCAAGGCTCATTTTCATGTCTGCTCGCACCTCCCACGCCTCCCCGCTCTGTCAGTCCCTGCATTGGCTTCCAGTTAGATATAGGGCTCAATTTAAAATGTTGGTGCTTGCTTACAAGTCCCTACATAATGCTGCTCCAACCTACCTATCCTCCCTAATATAGAAGTATGTCCCGTCAAGGCCCCTACGCTCTGTCAAAGACCTACGTATATCCTCTGTCCGTACGCCCACCTACAACGCTCGCCTCTAAGACTTTTCCAGGGCTGCACCTCTCCTGTGGAACTCCCTTCCCTTCTCCATAAAAATTTCACTCAGTCTCCACTCATTCAAAAAATCATTGAAAACTCACTTCTTCAAGAAAGCATATCAATTAAACTGTTAGCAGGTTTTTATCCCCCACCCTCCATGACTCCTCTCCTGCAACTGTCAAAAATTACCTACTAAGCCCTCAGTGAATACTTTTCTAACAATCTACTTCGTACCCCTACTTTTACCCTTTGTGTCACTATACCCCACTCCCTCTAGAATGTAAGCTCACTGAGCAGGGCCCTCCACCTCTCTGTTCCTGTACGTCCAGTTGTCTGGTTACAATTACATGTCTGTTAGTCCACCCATTGTACAGCGTTACGGAATCCGATGGCGCTATATAAATAAAAAAATAATACTAATAATAATAATATTTTTAATGCCAATGTATACATTTTAAATTTACATAAAAATATTGTTAAAATATGATACATAAATCAGCAGTTATTTATCCTCCATTTTACCAGATGCATTTGATTTATTTATGTAAAAGTGATGCACAGCTAGAAAACTAAAATAGGATATTGTTGTGCCCAGAGGGGGTTTTAATACTTTGGATGAAAAAATCTGAAAACTGCCCTGCCTTAATAGATCTTAAATAGTTTAGTCACCAAAGACTTCTTTATGGTCACAGTTTACTCTCACTTTGCTAAGTAATATGATTACGTTTTTGGACCAGAACTGACAAATTATACAAATTAAAGTGATTCTGACATGGGTTATTAAAGTTAGAAAAAATCCCCCCAAATACATTGGATACAGTAAATATTACAGACATACATGATGTGAAATATGTGTAAAATGTCTGTATATCACTCACCTGCACTGCCATTACTTCTTCTTCATGGTTGTCACTGTAGAATATTACATATTATTATACCCATGGTCTTTTCTGATCTTCTTTGTCAGTCAATTCTTCAGCATAAAGTCTATATAGAAGGTTTGACTAAATGGTGGGAGAAAGACCTACTTTTATTTTTTTCCTCCCAAAGTATACATTTATTGGCAACACAATGGTAGATAGAATTTTGTGCTCTTTATCATAAGATCATAAGTTATACTTTTATAAAATCACACACCACACATCTGATAAAACATCAAGCAAATACAATCTTGATTAGTTTTACATGGTGCCAGTTGCATAGGATTTTTTAATGTATAATTAAACTCACAAAAATCTTTCACTTTAGTTCCTGCCCATTGTCTACAACTTCTGACAGAATGTGGTGAACTATTTACAAAGGACTTGCTGAACACGCATTTTAACTTCTCCGTAGGAATTATTAAGTCAATGATTTCCTGTGGGGGCTTCCATGTCACATGACCAAGTTTTACTCGGTCGGTGCAACGAAAGTGCCTATAGTGGATGACATACTGCAGAAGCAATTCTTTGACAGGGGCACTTAACACAGAACACTTGTTTAAGATGAAGTGGTTTGGGTTCCTATAGCATCTCTTTAAGTCTACGTGATAGGTCAGATTTTTTTTAGCCTTTTTGATTCACAAATAAATGTATGTGAATATTTCTGTTTGTGGTGTATTGTGATTGAATCACGGTGAGCAAAGTGAATGTAAGCCTCTGTGTAACCGCATGCAGGAGTAAAGATAATTTGTGAGTAAAGGCAGTTTAAGATTAGAGAGGGTTTTCTGTCACAGATTAATAAGGGTTATAGTTAGGTTGTAAAAGGTGTTAAGAATATTTATGCTAAAGGGGTTAAAGGTATATGGAGTATTCAGTAATATTGGGTCTAGGTGTTAGAGTGGTGTTAACGTTAGTATTTGAATACAAGGGGCGTTTAGTATGAGTTCAAACTAGGGTTAATATGTACCTGTGTGAGAGGCTGTTCGTGGCAGATGGGAAGTGATCCCTTCCACTTCCTGTCCAGCCTCGCACATAGACACTGGAGGATCTGGGACAGCATTGAGTTTTACACCATCTATAACTGTTCCTGCAGCTCTCTGATGACGCAAACGAGGCAGATTGGACTGCAGAGGACACTGCCCAAGTTTCATTGAGTTTATCTTGCCCCACCAGCCCACTTAAAATCCACAAAGTACAAATGCACTCCCTATAGGATGTTTAAGCAAATCTGGCTCGGTAATAGTGAGTATCTTTGCATACAAACATTATTGTTGGTCAGCCAATAAACAAATAGCAACAGGGTTGGAAACCAGTTGGTAATTAGCAGTTGCTACTGACTATTGTTAATAGCAAAAAAGTCTGAAAATTAGTCATGATTGTTAGATGCATAAAGGGACATTATAGGCATCAAACCATCAAACAGTTTTGGTGTATAGATCATGTCTGTAAAGTCGTACTGCTTAATTATCTGCCATCTGGGAGTTAAACCATTTTTTTCTGTTTATACAGCCTTATCCACACCTCCCCTGGCTGTGACTGACACAGCTTGCATGAAAATAAATCACACACACACGGTTCCAGCAGGGCCTAGACAACTATTAACAGAGTAGGAGATAAGAAATTCTAAATTAAACAGACTGTGCAATATTGGAAGTTTAAACAATAGATCTCTCTGTTCAGGAAGGGTTTAGGAAGGCTGTGTAAGTCACAAGAGGTGTGACTAGGACTGTATAAACAAAGTAAAAAAAAATAAAACCTAATCTAGTTGGCTTTTCAATGCTGATTCCATAATATATAATCTGTGTGTTTTTTTTACATTCTTTGTTTTTGTTGCGTAAATCAAAATAACATTCAAGCTGATGATGCCACAATAGCAGAGTCTAGCACATAAGAGTTTGTATAGTAGGACATTGCTTTGGCATGCATATCAATTACACATTATTTTTTTTTAGATGAGAAAAGAAAAAGCAGAACATATTTGTAAATATCGTAAGGGACAGTAGAGTCACAATTCTAACAGACTATGTAGTGAGAGAGGTCAAAATGTTATATGCTAGAATTGTAGATTGTGTATAAAACGTAAATGCCACTGGGTTTGTAAGGTTGCTCGATGCAAATGCTCAGGTATGGTATACAAACCAAATGAATGAAGACAGATCCTTATCTATAGCTAGGTATGCAAGGCTAAAGTATAATATGTTATTTAGATCAATAGAAACTTAGCCTAACACAGTGCTGACTAGAAATTATAAAAGGAAGCAAAGAAATATGTATAGCTGTGCAGGATCTGTTCGGCTGCCTCATGTTTGTCCAGCCGATGCCTGTGAGCGGAGTGGCCAACTTCCCATGATGACAAGAGTCCATCTAGACCTGTGGGGGCACCTTTCTGGCTCCAAGCAACAATGGTCACACGACGGCGTAGTACCGGTTGTGTCCAGCCCCAGGAGCAGATCTCCAGACTTATTTCCTTGCACGCGAACCTGAGGAAGTAAACTGCTTGTTGGAGACTCTCCCCGTATGAGCTGAGGTGCAGGTAAGTGACAGCAGATGGTGGGGCGGCGTCCCTGATGTCGAGGTGCCCTCTTTCTTCGCTTCACCATGGCCAGTAGTTCGGCATTGCATTGTAGTGCAGGCTTTGGTTTAGTTGTTGTAGTGGGCCTTTAAGAGGCATCTGCAACCACTAGTCACTGTGCCTGTTCAAGAAGCTTAGCCAAAAGTTGTGCCCAGAAGTGGTCGAAGGCCTTTGCTATGCTGTCTTACTGGGGGGCCCAGAGATCAGGTCTCTGTGTGGTGTCCATCTTCGCTGTGAGCATGCGGCTTGGCCCTAGTAAGCACCTTGCACCAGGTTGTTGGTAGAGGACACCCAGTGGGGACTGGGATAACCCCCTCCAGTCCAAAGGTAGATGGTAATGGAGTTATGAGCAGCTCGTGATGAGGTGCAGGCCCAGAGTCAGGAGAGCGGCGATCTCTCCCACCCACCAGGCCCTCAGTCCTAGGAGGCTGCACGCTCGTATGCGGTGAGTATTTCAAAGCTCTCGAGTGCTTCAATCTGCTAAAATGTGTGACTTCTGGCACCAAAAGTTATTAGCCGGCGTCGCTGAGTGTCTTGTGGCTGGATTTATGTGGATTATCATGAAGGCAAGTTCGGGTTAGCAGAAGCAACTACAAAGCTCTTGGGTACTTGGCCCCCACCCCATAATCTGTTTTTTAAACAAATACATTAGGGTATTTTTTACTTATATAAATTGTACCTATTTTGCCTGTGACAATAAACTTTTCAATAAAAAAAGTAAATAAATAAGTAGCTAATGAAACATCTGGCAGTTTTTTCCTCATAATTAATTTAAGCTGACAAAAAGACAAGGTTGCAGAAACACATTGTTTTACCCCTATCATTAAAACAGATCTGATATCCTGCAAAGATTATATAATAAAATCACTTTGGCAGCTCGCAGATCTCTCATAACCAGGTGGTTAGGGAATGGGACTCCTTCATGGCAGAAGGTGGTGGCCAAGACTAACAACAGTTATGCTATGGATAAACTTCACAACTCTCGTCTTTTCATAACTTTTGTTTACTCTATATGACAGTTATTTCTCTTTGCAGGTCCGGAGTGGGCAACTATCTCATCTTTGCTCCTTATTCTTCCTTTCTTTTCCTGTTCTTGATTCTCTCTCTTGTGATTTTGCATCTATTTTGGTTATTTGTTTATTATATTCTATACTAAAAATTGCAGATTGGAAATGCATACAACTGTACAATATCATATCATCTGATGGGCCTTTCAAAGCTTTCTTGTATTTCTGTCCGTACTTATACAAAGAGTAAAAAAAAAAAAAAAAACAGCTCTGGAATAAATAGGTAAGCTATCTTGTTACCTTGGTGATTAATGCTTTTGATGACTGCACATTATCATCCAATGATCGCTTATATGCATGCTAGTGCATAATACATGTATGTGTTTGCACAGGCATTGCATACTATGCTCTCTGCATGCTCTCTGTATTCACAAATACATAAGAAGTGTGCGCAAATGTCAAATCACAAATGCAGTATTGCTTGTCAAATATAGATTTTAAGTCATGAGCATATGGGAATTTTTGCTTTTAAGAGTAGTGAAAATACTCACATAGATTTTTTTAAGACATAAAATAAATGTTTGCTGTTTTCTAGCATTCTACTTGTCCTCATGGGAATAAATAGAAAAGTTTATGTGATTGACGGATTTGTGAATTGTGTTGTAGGTAAAAAGGATTGTCTATCTCCAACTAACAGTTACAGCATTGTTTCACCTTCACAGTAAAGCTAACATCTAATCTTAAACTATTTAATACAGCATGTGTTTTATTTACAATATACGCGTAATAGCGTTTTTGTTTTAATTTAGTTTTTAGCATTTTGGTCAATAATACTGTAATGACAAATTTAAATTCAGTTCTGAATCCTTAAACATGAATCGAAAATTGGCATTTAAGTAAAAGTTAATAATAAATCCATTCTTTATCTTGAAATGAAACATAATAATTTTGAGTGGTTTTAAGACTTAAAATATACCAATATTTATCAAAAGCTGCCCATAACATAACAGTTTGTCTAGCAATGTTCAAATAAAAAATATTTTTTTTTTTATAATAATGTGTTTTTAGAATGTTGACTAAAATGCAAATTTCATATTTAATGAGTGCAGAATTAAATAGATGATATTTAAAATATGTGAGGAGCTGGAAAAACATGTTTATTTGCTGCCGTCACCACATCACATCAAATTGGTTCTGTGCCTTCTGCTTGTTTGGACAAATATTTACTGTGTTTTAGAAGAAGTATTTGGAACGAGTATTTATCAGCTGTTAACAATCTTTTAAGTATGTGCTATTACACTACATGGTTCTATTTAATACAGTCAGTCCACAGCCCTCATTTTGAAGAACATAAAAACATAAAAAATTGTGTGACATGAAAATAAGGCTTGGGATGCCAGCAAGAAACATATGGAACTGATATTATTCTAGATGATTCAAAACAAACCCACCTCACATATCCTCAAAGTAAAACCAACATAGTTACATAGTTACATAGCTGAAAAGAGACTTGCGTCCATCAAGTTCAGCCTTCCTCACATTTGTTTTTTGCTGTTAATCCAAAAGAAGGCAAAAAAAAAACCAGTTTGAAGCACAACTTTGCAACAAGCTAGGAAAAAATGTCGTTCTTGACCCCAGAATGACAGCCAGATTTATCCTTGGATCAAGCAGTTATTACCCTACATTGAAAGATTATATCCTTGAATATTCAGATTTTGCAAGTATGCATCTAGTAGCCGTTTGAACATCTGTGTGGACTCTGATAAAACCACTTCTTCAGGCAGAGAATTTCACATCCTGATTGTTCTTACAGTAAAAAAACCTTTCCTTTGCCTTAGACGAAATCTTATTTCTTCCAGTCTAAACGCATGGCCTCGTGTCCTATGTAAAGTCCGGTTTGTGAATAAATTTCCACACAATGGTTTGTATTGGCCCCGAATATATTTGTATAATAAATAACATTCCAAGCAAAGCATCCAACAAAAAAGTCAAAAACTTAAAAAATAGCAACACACCCCCAATAAAAACATAATAAAACAAATGAAAGTAAGTAATGAAATATAAAACACATAAACTTATAGAAAGAAAATACACCCCCTTAAAAAAAGATTATAAAAAAAATTGAAAATAAGAATAAAAATAACGACCCTACAAATTATCCACTCTATAATAAAATAAACTATATTAATAAAACCAAAAATATAGTAGCCAAATACAAAGTGTCAGGAAATAAATATGAGATGCCACCAAGTGGTATGTTATTCCTATAGTAATCTTCTATTAGGGATCAACAAATTACTGTTAGTAGTGAAATAACCATGCATAATCAACAGAAAAAAATAAACTTAGTAGGGAATTCACCCCTTACAAAATCTTTATTCTCAATTTAAGTATATTACACGTATATGAAATAAATAAGGAAAATAATAATGAATACAAAAGATCCCTTCGATATGCCATGGGTTCGAATCACTTAGCGATCATCTAGTGATCCACCATTATTAATCCATTGTCTGATGCATATTAAACCAAAGAAGGGCGCTGATTCAGTGGATAATTAATAAAATGACCTTCATTTAGCCACCCATTTTACAATAGATGATGGCAAATAGTGGTAATCTTTAATAGGTACTCTACTGACCACAGGTTATTTATAGAAATTACACATTTAAGGGGTAGCCAAACTAAGGAGGGATATCACAATGCCATGCACACAGTCAACAGGAATCAACAAAATCGCAAGCGTTAACCACAGAAATATATTTTAAATGATTAAATTAAAAGAAAAGCTCAATGGCTATTAAGTGACCACTAAGCACTCTAAAAATAATATATATATAAAAAATAGCATACAAATCTTCATGATTCTTCTGTTGAAACCAAAACTATACAATATGCAATGGTAATAACCCACTAAACAGTAATTCAGCCAAAAGCTGTGTAATCTGTAAATGTAAAATCAAAAGGACATAGTGCTTTCTGTAAAACTAATGCTAACACATACCCTCAAACACTTACAAAGCCCAAAAGGGAGCAAGCATTTCAAGAGTGAAGTCCTCCTTTCAGATAGTTCCAATGACAAAAGAGAGCAGTACTGTAGTGGTCCGTTTGTAACCAAAGCACTACTGCATCATTGCCTTTTGTCATTTAAACAATTTGAAAGGAGGACTTCATGGACCTTCAACTCCAGGTCCAGACTTTTTTATTTATTTATTTATTAGTATGTCCTGGGTCCACAAATCATTGCATTGTTACAATTAGGGTACAATAAAATACAAAAACAATATTAATACACAATAAATACAAAATTTAACATAGAACAGGCAGGAAATATATAATCAACCATGACAGATGCATTCATTCAGTCTGGCCTACCGTTCAGCTAATATCCAGACCAAATTTAGGTACGTTTAGGGCCTGATTTACAAAACCCAGACTTTTATAAGTTCCATCAACAATGTCTGGATTTTGTATTTCCAAATGGTTTTGAACTATTTGTACAGCAGCAAATGGTTTTGCCCCTCCTTTTGTACAGCAGCGAATGGTTTTGCCCCATTTGGTTCAAAGCCATTCAGACTTTATTGAATAAACCTCATAAATCTGCTTTATGACCTACACTGCATATAGTCATGCATGGCAACTTAACAAGTTCTAGTTTTGGACAATTTGGACAGTGTCCTAGTATTCCCAAAGCCCGGATATCCTAGGAATATTGTTACCAACTGCTCTGCAAAAAAAAAGTTAAATCCTTATGTTGGCAAATAACTCCAATAATAATGCAAGAGACTGAGCAAACGTGAAAATTTTTGCCTTTAATGAAAACTTCTCCCTAATGAAGGAAGATATGATAGAGAATCAAAAACAACCCGTTGATTCACATGTTAATCCCTTATGGACTAAATGATCCCTAAACACTTTTCTCAGCATGAGTTATTATTTATTTTTTTTATTTATAAATTTTTTTACCAGGAAAGATACATTGAGATTTTTCTTGTTTTCAAGTGTCCTGGGTCCACAAAACATTGCATTGATCCATTATGGTACAATAAAATGCAAAAACAATATTAATACACAATATATACACAATTTAAATAGAACAGATAATCAACCATGACATGTTCCTTCTGTTTTGGGGTATGTAGAGAGGGATCTCTATATACCTCAAAGGCCTTCCAAAATCTGTATATTTTTAACAAACCCTTTCTTGTCTTTTTGTATCTTTTAGTAACTTTTATAAAATGTCCCAATATGAGAATGTCCAGTGCTCCTATATTACGCTAAACTGAATAACTGAATGAATGAATAAAAAAAATAGTTTCCAACAATTGTTATCAGTATCATTTATCAGTATCATAATATCAGTATCTCACCTTGGTTTTCTTTATTAGCCGTTTGTGTATTCTGAGCTCTGTCTACACAACTACTGACATAATTACAATTTATGTGAAGCTAGTGCAATTGACTGAGATGTTAAACGCCTTAACCAGACAAGTTCCCTCTCTCACACAAGCAGTGCAAGATCTGCAGACACAGAGTGTTATATCCACGAACCCCAAATCTTTTTGTCTGATCGATTTTTCTGGGCATAGAACTAAATACTCAGAAAGGTTGGAATCCATTCTACACTCAATTTCATTTGGAGGTCCATTGCAAAATCCCAAAATTGTTAAATCCTAAACAATTTTTGCAATATGAATGCCTGGATTACGTTTGCTAATTCAGAAAGTAGGCATTTGTTCTTTAGTGGAAAACCTTGAAAAGAAATTCTAATTTTACATTAATGTGGTAAAATGGGAAATTCGGTATGTTGTTATAATGGATATTTTGACCTCATTTTTAAATTTACTTTATAATATTATTTTATTTTACAGAGTGGACATGCCTGTGTTTAATTACAGATGAAGAACAAATATACTGTACCCAGTGTACAACCAATATTTAGCTTAATCCTACATTCAAAAGCTTTGAAATAAGGTAATTAAAGCTTTTTTTTACATTTTGTTATAGTTAGCCATGGAATTTGTCAGCAGTTTTCCAATAAAAGTTAACTTTGCATATACCAGGGTTAAAAAACAAGACAAATCAAATGTTCAATGAATAAACCAAACCTGAGTATTCAAAATGTTTTCTTTTTCTTCTTCTCCCCAATAATTATGTTAATATGTAAACTGGAAATATAAATTATGATTTTAAACTAGGAATGTTTAAAACTAGGTTAATGTAACAAGGGAAATGCACTTTATATTTTGCTTGCTTATAAATTGTCTCGTGCACGGTCACACTAGCACCGATGGTTTATGCTGTCATCCACTGTCAGATTCGTGAGCTGGACAAGAAGACTCCGAGGGATAGGTGTAAGCAGGTTGTTGTTCAGTAACAGATCAGAAACTAGGACATAAAAACACCAGAGTTATTTAAAAGAGCTGCAATGAAACTGAGAAGCTACACTTAAAGGGGCACTACAAACCAGGTATAGGCAACCTTCTGCACTCCAGATGTTGTAGACTACATCTTCCATAATGCTCTTAGAATCCACAACATCTGGAGTGCCGAAGGTTGCCTACCCCTGCTATAAGCACTGTAACCATTATAGTAAACAAACTTGAACAAGACACAGACATTCTTCCATAGTTGCTTATATATTCTTCCAAAAACAATTGATGAGCAGTCAATTGTTGAGAAATGCAAATCACATGGGATTTGTGGAAGTCACAAGCAATTCTTATTCTAGCATCATTTTGCCTCGCCTTATATAACTTTTTTTTAAAAATTATATTAGTGTCAGAAGTTACAATTGTTTTTGCCACGATTACCCTTTGAACATGTATTTAGTTTATTTTGGTAGACTTTAATAATTATTTAATATTTTGGGGAAAAAAAATAATATTTTGATACATTAATTTGTTTTATATCAGGAGTTTTATATATGATATATTTTTATATTTTGAAGAGATAATTTAGAAAATTTTGAAAGAAAATATTACATCTCTTGAAAAGCGTATCCACAAATATTGAATCAAGGCCTATGTCAGTGTCACAAGCTGCAGTTGTATCCACCAAGCTTCTGCCAAACAATAGCAATGAAATGTACCTGGCCAAAATGAGTTGCTGCAAGATATACCAAATACATACTGATATATAAAATGGAAGCAAGTAAAATAAAATAGTTTCTAATAATCTACAGCATTAGCTCCTGAAATTCCCTAAATAAGATATTTTGATTCAACATTGGAATTGTCTTTCGATTTGCAAAATTGTCATAAGATAACTGATTGATTTAGTTATAGTGCCTGGAGTTCACTGGCACAGTCTCACCATTCATTGTAAAACCATCTTTGAGCATTTGGGAATTGAATGAGAATCCCTAGCCACCCACAGCCTGGCCCACACTGGAGGTGTGGCTAAGGCAGAGTTTACACACGTCCTTAGTCATACTAATTCATACCAGCAATGGTCATCTGTGTAAGGCTGATTATGGTCAGCTGACACTCTCTCCCAACCACTGTCTCTCATTTCTAGGTATCTGTGTGTTTGTGAATGCCACCATGACTAGCTAAAAATGTTCTTTCATGTTGACAATACATCAAGGCTAAGATTAATTAAATTGTGATTGGATGACATTTAAAATCAGTGAGATATATTTTAAAGTGACACTATAGGCACCCAGACCATTTTAGCAGCTAATTGAAGGGGTCTGGGTGTAGTGTCCCTATTGCCATTAGTGCTGCAATGTTAAGCATTGCAATTCCAGAGAAACTGCAATGTTTACATTGCAGCATTAAGTCTGCCTTCATTGGCTGTCTATCACTGGAGACGCATCCTGCATTCAAACAAACCTTTAGTCCGTTAACTGACGCTGGATCTCCTCTGCATGAGGACAACCAGCATCAGATATTTCCCCATAGGATTCAATGCTTTCCTATGGGGAGGTCTAATGAGCATGTGGCAGGATATGGGACGGAGGAGGAGGCAGAGCTGCGACCCAGCGCTGAGTCACTGATAGTGCCAGGAATACAGCTTTGTATTCCTGGCACTTATAGTATCCCTTTAACTATGTCACCAATCATGGCTAAATTTGGACTATTTAGAAGAATTTGGAACTGTGTTATCATTACCTTAACCTGAATAAAGTATAAAGTTTCTTCATAATAAGTAAGTCTGTCTAATTTTTTGAAGGCATAATTTTGATATGTTGACAAATATCTTGTCAGTGATCATTGTAAATCCTTTTAGGAGTTTCTTTAAAAATGACAACAGACTCATGTCAGCAATACAAACACGGTAAACAGCAACAATACTGTGCCAATTCTCATTGTGCATCATTGAAACTGCTCACAAAGATTTCAATCCGTCACAGATCAGCCACTGGCTGGCAAAGCACAGAAACACACACAGTGTAAGGTGTCACCATAGCAACCACAACACATAACAAAGGTTCATGCTGAGCGAGGGTGCTTTACCCTGTAATTGACCATAGCAGGACAAAGTGAAGGTGTATACTATGTATTAAACTGTGATTCTGTGCAATATCAGATACATATCTATGGAACCTTTGAAGTAAATTTCTAATATGTGAGTATATAAACAATACTTCTATGTCTAAATCTTGTGTCTTACCTTGTCTTTAATTGTATTGTATGGTTTAATATGTTTTGTTTTTTCCATAGGAACATTCCCTTCATTAGTTCTTCAAAGAAGAATTTAAGATTGGCAGCTACCACCTTGTCATATGCTGGTTGTTGTAAAAGCCCTAGATGTACAATATGTTTATATGTTTTAATGTGCACTTAAAGGGGTTACCATGTAGTGCAATACAGTTAATGTGCTTGTGTCTGTAGTATGTATAGGGAGTTAGCTGAAGTGAACTTCTCTGCATCATTCAAGAGACTGCAGGCACATAGTTACATGGGCAGAAAAGAGACATACAAAACAAAGCAATGTATTTCCCCTATAAAATAGACAATAAAGGGGTATCTAAGGTGTCTAAGGTGTATCCCCTAATCAATAAAAAAACAAAAACAAAGTGACACACTCCAGGCGAATGCACACAAATATACTTAAGCAGAAGTTCAAAATTCAGGCAGATAAAATACAGGGTGCCTATACAGGCTGTGGCATATACTTCTCCCAGAGATGGTTCCAAGTAAGGAATGGAGAAAAGGAACTAAAGTTGAATGACTTTATTGGAGTAAGACACGTAGGGACAAGTTAAGCAGTGTAAAAAGGAAAAATTCATAAATATATAAAAACACAGCAACAAACAGAAATAATACAGCATATAAAATTATATATAGTCCAAAAAAACAAAAATTAAGAGTCTTCTTTAGTGCTGACTTGTCTCTTCATAATGAGTCAATCTATATCCCCTGGTATCGGTGGAATTCCTGAGATGTGCCATGTCATAATGTCCATAATGTCCATGTTTCCGGTCATTTTCTGGCTTGGTAATTCCTAGAGTATGAGCAAAGGGCCGGAACGCCATGTTGTTTAAAGGGAAAATAAATGGTATATACAACAAAAAGTTCATATGAATAAAGAAGTCCATATAATTAAAGTGAATTTCATTATCTCACTCACTATAATGTATACGAAAGAATGTAGATAATAAAATATGTTGTATATTAAAAACCAAATGATCTAAAATCAGATAAAAAAGAACTGCTCACCTTTATCATAGCCAATAAAAGAAACCTGGCTCTGGATGTACAAGCTGTTAACCCACTATAGGGGGGTATCCCTTCTTACTGAATGTAAATGAAGGTCACAGCGAGGAGGCTGTTAGTGAGCTGAGCTGTGACTGTCAGAAGTTACTATAAGCATAATTTGCAAATGAAAGTAGTTTGCAATAAATTAATTTTATTTGCAATTATGCAAATCATGTATACAATAATTGCAGTGTATTAATTAATTCTCTGGCAATTGTATATGCACGAGTGTTAATGTGAAGGGGTTAAGAAGTGCTGAATGTCATTTTTATTTCAATTCAGAAGCACACACAAAAAAATTGCTAACAGTATGTGTTGACATTTCCAGTTTGTATATTTGATCTGGAAATAACTTTTGGTCTGACACATGCAGTTTTAAATAAAAAGTTCAATTTAAAAAGGTGCAGAAAGTTCATTATTTCTAAGCCCACCTTAGGGAAGATTGGCATTTATATTGACCTTAATAACGTTGATCTTTATGTTTAAACGGACTTAGAAACTAATTACATCTTGAATGCAGTTTGAACTCTAGCTAACCTACGATGACTAAAAAGTAGAATTCGACCACTATATTCAGCTGTTTTTATTACTTTATTTATTTTTTTACTATCAAAAGCATTTTCATGTAAAACAAATGAACCAAGCTGAAAGAAAGCTAAACACAATATTACTTTTTTTGCTTTTTAGGATGTGCATGAACCAAAGGTTAAAAATAATATAAAAGAGAAAAAAGTGGAAAACAAACTACTCGCATAGCCTAAAGAAAAGTGAAAGGTTTCAATGTTTATCATCACTAAAAAGTTAAAGGGTCATGCAAGTATGACCAACCACATTTTGATCACATGTTTGAAAAATCTATTACCTCAAATTCAGTTTATAAATTTGATATATCTATAAATGTATATTTAATAAAATGAATTCAGTTATTTATTGATTAGAGACAGATCTACCTGTCTGTCTGTCTATATGTCTTATGCATGCATGTAACAGACGGTGCATTAAATATTATAAAATATCACAATGTATTTCCCTTTTAGGCAATATTAAGAAATATTAAGACATTATTTAATACAAATACTGTGGAGTCAATGGTAACAAAATATATCATAAAACACCCTTCCATCCTGCTGATACTATCCCAATCCAACATGTGTTTCGATTTCTGCAAGCTCTCTACAGCAATAGTTCAATATTTAATTTGATATTTCATTTCTAGTTTTACCTCATTATACAACTCTTTCCAAGATACTTATCAAATGTGATATAGAAAGCCAAGAGGACTGCAGCATTACAATCAGTTTACACGATTACACAGCTTCGTTCATGGCATTTTGGGATTTCTTCACTAAGCACCAACATTTAAATCAGATAGCACAGAGCTGATTTGGGTGAAATTCTCTGTTTAGTTAATGTCAGAAGTTGCCTTTTTCATCTATCTTTTGAAATTCTGTTTCCATCTCATTTGGTGTTTAATAAATTAATATAAAAAATAGAGGGGGGAGATACAGCACTGGCTCTGAAGGCAGCGAGTATGTAGTATGGATACCCTAACAATACAAAATTAGAGGACAAAAAAAAAATGAAACAAGTTAATGAAAAAAGGGGGACAAAAAAAAGAAAAAAAAGGAGGGTAAGCCTGAACCTTTTTTCATTGTTTAATAAATAAATCCTTTTTTTTCAGTAGAATATTTTGCTATATAGAAAGAGAAGCACTGTAAATGCACTATTTTGTAATGTTTGTATACCTGGGCTTAGTAAGAGAAGTAAAGGAGTGAAGTAGTGAAAATGTGACTCTCAGTATCAGTTATAGTCTAATTTCTCTAATTCTTGCAATTTTGCTTTCAATTTACAGCAGTTAGATGTTTAATCAATAGACCCCCACTACAGAAAATGTCACTGAAGTACTATGTGGAGTAGCATTTTGGAGAAAAAAAATCTAGATTGGGTTTCACTCATGTTTCCTGAAAAGCAAGTATCCAAACTTCTGTTCTGGCACACATACAAAAGGTGAAGGAAACAATAAATACTTATTCCGGGTGTTGAAATTCATTGAGCGTTCCAAACAAAAATAATCCCACAGGATATGAGGTAAAACAAAAAACTATCACACGATATGAACGTGAGAATACTGTTTAACAAGTATATAATATACTTATCTAATTAGAAAAGATGGACAGCCTCCCTAAGATCACTTCCCAGGTGGTGAATTTACATCAAGCAGAATATAGACAACAAAACATATGGGATACGGCTGTAAAATCTAAAAAGAACAAATATAGTGTAATACAGTTTAAAGAGAAAATGTTTGTTATAAATAGATGCACTCACAGGATGAAAGTATTAAACACGATCAAAGGGTGCCTCCCCCGATGATGAAGGGTGGCTGTAAATCCCTCTCCACTGTCCATGTATGCTGCTTTAAATCAGGACTCCAGATGGTAAGTTGGAAAAAATTAGCAGCTTTATTCTAGATAAAAACGTGAATAAACACCTATATAATGCTTAAAAACAGCAATAGTGGTCCTACGCGTTTTGTCCCAGACTTGGGACTTCCTCAGGGACCTTAAAATCAAAACAAGTATCAAACAATTGATCAAAGTACATTTTTATCTATAATAAAGCTGCAAACTGTATCAGTGATTAGCTATTACCAAGGTCTCAACAGTAGGAATTTGAATTTCATGAGTATGAATCAGCTATATAATTCCTTTGCAAACACAAACATCCACTTTGTTTTATGTCTGGCTTTAGAAAGACATTTTGATGAAGAGTTGCAAATTAGGGAAGTCATAAATGGTTTTTTTGTGTGTTTGTTTTCATTATTTTGTTTATTTGTGTCCATTGACAGTCACTGCATTGTAATTGGTAGATTTGTTTTTATGTGATATCTGCCCCTTTCTCTGCCGTTTCTTATCAATCATCAATATCCAGAATTGCATTTCTCAGTTTAAAGTATGCCTTGAAAAAAAATACATGTGATATCTCACTCTCAAATGAATAAGCTAAATATGGTTTCTTTTTAATGCAATTATTTGTTTTACTAATATACATATATGGAATTATATGTTTCACCCAGAAGGTGCTGCACATTTACATGCTGCCAGTGCAACCCAATGTAAAATAGTGCACACAAAAAAAAAATAATATAAACAAAAAAAAAAATGATCAGATTATCCAGAAAATATTATGGATTGCTGTCCTAATATTTACCAGCAAATTGCTATAATGTTACAAAGGAATTAGGTCATTGCGTAATAATGCAAATAGATCATAGATATGTTATATTCAACATATATCATACATTCCATTGCAAAAGTTCCCAATGTCTGATTCCAACTCCAAGAACAGTTCCATGTAATGTATTCCAAATACCCAACTCTTATTTTTGTTTAATCATTGGTTTGGATGATGACTGTTAAACTGCCCAGCCCAAAATATGCCTGTCTGCTAAACAATTAGTATGAATTAATCACTTAATGATTCACCCAAAAAATACATGTTTATTTCCTTTATGATTTATTCAGACCAGTGGATGTGGTAGTGAATAATTACAAAAAAACTTACCATAAAACGTTCCTAAACAGGACAGCGCCAGAAAAGAGGTTGCCACCCACGAAGGCGGACTGATGACATCACTGAAGCTGTTGAGCAGGAGGTGAGTATGGAAAAAAGATGAGCAAGATGCACTGAAGTCGAGTAAGAAAATATTTTATTATTTGATAAATATTTTATTATTTTGGAGGAGTTAGATAGCAGTATTTTAAGTTAAAATACACATTACAGGTTTAGTTGTATTCAATTGTACTAGCAAACATATAGACGTACATTTCTAAGATCTGGATCTGAAGTTCTGTCACCTCCAAGGGTTAAAGCACATTATAATTAACTGCAGAAGCAGATCAATGAAAACCTTGTTCTACAATATTTTCTTGACAAACATTAACATCACAGCAAACAATGTTTGGTGTTCAAAATCACCTTAGTAATATTAAACTGGATGATAGTCATAAAAAGGAACTCTGAAAACAATAGAAGGTAAAATATAAATAAAGAAGATATAAAAAGTAAAGTTTCTTTTCAGGACGGGCAACTTGTTAGATATTAATAGTAACAACAATTTGTCTAATCCTTGTCTGGAATTATTTACTAGACTCAATAGATCTATGTGCATAAAAAAAGTATTTATTGATATGACATAAACAACATTTACACATCATAAGACAAGAAATGAGACTGGCATATAGCAAACCAGGTTGGGATAAACATATTACCGACGGACGTAGAAAGGCAACACGTGAATACAGATCAAACCTGAGACACAGACACAGATTCAGCTACACAGGAAGAATGAGATATGAACCAGAGAGAAATAAAAAGAACTAAAAAAATAAATAAATACATAATAAGATAGCGAGAAATGCAGACAGTTAACATAAGACATGGGACTATTATCCAAGAGAGAGGTAATTTCACACCTTCCAAAGAGATTTCCGAAACACATATAAAAAGGGACAGAAAAATAAGACAGATGAATGACAGATGGAGTTACAATATTGAAGTAATGCCCTAAATTGGCATTGATCTGGGTGATTATCTAGTGTGAAAATTTCAGAAAAGAGATTTGTAGCTCTTGCAAGCAGTCTTAGACTACATGAAATAGCCACATATGTTAAATGAACAACTAACTGACCTAAGTGCCTCTGCCAGAAAGCCTGAAATGCTTGGATCTTCCAGTTGGACAATGACCCAAAACATAAATCAAAATCAACACAAAAATGCTTGCTGACCACAAAATCAAGGTCCTGCCCTGGCCATCCCATTCCCCTGACTTAAACCCCATAGAAACCATGTGGGGTGAACTGAAGAAGAGAGTCCACCAGCATAGAGCTTAAAAGTTGATGGATCTGGGGAGATTTTGTATGAAGGAATGATCTCAGATCTCTTGCCATGTCTTCTCCAACCTCATCAAGTATTTTAGGAGAAGACTCAGAGTTGTTATCTTGGCAGTTGGAGGTAGCACAAAGTATTGACTAAAACGGTCCCAATAATTGGGCTACACATATATCTCACAAATATTTTTTATTTTTATAAATCTGTGTTGTGTTTGCAACTGTTCAAAATCAATGAGAACAGAATATTTGTGTGTATTTTTTTTAACAAAAGATCAAAATGTTAAACAAAAAGACAATTTCTCACATCCTTGTTTGCTCATATTTACCAAGAGTGCCAATATTAGTGGAGGATAGATAGATTAGTCACACAATATTACACTGTAGTTTTAATTGTATTTAAAATACTTAAAAAAGGAAAATATGATGTAAACCTGTAGAAGTAACTCAGGAACATATTAAAGATGTGGAATAGCATTTACAGAAACTATGGAAAAGCTAAGAAGGCTAAACCAAATTTAAACATTGGGGACAATGTCAGAACATGAAAATATTAAAATCCATTTTTGGAAGGGCTACACACAAAGCTTCACTGATGAGATATGTATAATAGATGAAATAAACACAAAAGGTCTGAGGCTTCTATAGAAACTGAACGAGTGGATTGGTGAGCTCATTCACCAAGCTCAAGTACATTTGAGGATAGTTTTACACATTGATTGGGAACTGAAGAAAAATGATGGGTGCCAACAATAAAATAGTCATGCAGTATTATATTAAACCCAATTGCATGCACATGACTAAGAGTCATTCTGCCTGTGTGACAATAATGATAAAGAATGGAAAAACTATTTCATTTATATATTAACAAGTCACCTGTGAAGCTTTACTTTAGACTGCATAAGCTATTCTAACCAGTGGAATGGTTGTTCTTGATGCATACAGGAATTCTGGTGTGTGTATAAATAATATTGAATAGCACAAGTATGGAATGGACTGCCTGGATTTCACGGTTCTGGGTGACCTATGAAGTGTATTTAGACACCTATTCCAAAAAGTCTTTGTTCGTAGACAAGGTTTGGAATTGGTGAATCCTCATGTTAAAACTACGGCTCAGAACTTAGTCAATGACATGGTCAGTTATGCATCAACGGTAGTTATTAATAAAATGACTCTGAGTAAGTTAGTACCTCTGAAGTAGTATACATACAGACAAAAATGCTTTAATGAAACATAGAAACATAGAATGTGACGGCAGATAAGAATCATTCCGCCCAGCTAGTCCGCCCAATTTTCGAAATACTTTCATTAGTCCCTGCCGTTATCTTATAGCTAGGATAGCCTTATGCCTATCCCACGTTCACCTCTGGAAGGCTATTTGTGACAAATGCTCCTTACTCTGGATGTTTGCCATGAATTCATGGAGGAGTGTGGAAGCTAGCTTCCTGCACACCGACTATGGGCCATATACATACTGATAAACTCACTATTTTCCCTTTTGTTCTCAAGATATTTCCCTCCTGGTTCGTTTTTATTGTTTCCTGAACAGAAACAGTTTCCCTGTGTTCGGTAGATAAATCTTCAGAACACCGACAACCCCTTGACTCATTAACTGCAAAGAAACTACAGAACTGGTTGCACAAAAGCAGGCAGCAGGATTTGGTCGTCGAGTGTCTGGAACTATAAGTCAGTCACTCGACCTTTCGAACACCGGTAAAATCATACGAACACCTGCTTCTTTCCGCGACAAGCCCGGAGAAAGCTGTTCGGTAGGTTTTGTTTTCATGAATCATGTGAGATACTTCATTAACAGCATATGGACAGTGATGTTTTTCTTTACATCATATTGCAAAAAGATTAACATTTCAGGAAATTTAAACTTTTTTAATCTACAGCAGAATGATGAATTAGTGTATCCATTTGTAAGAAAATATTGTGATACTGAAAATTATAGAATTCATAGATCTTATTGCACAGCATTGTATTGCTTTCTTATAAAATGTTTGACTGTTTTCTATAAAATGCAGAATATTTATATTTCTAAAATATAGAGAGAGTGTGTGTGTGTGTGTGTACGCTCATGTGTGTGTGTATGTATGTATGTATGTGTGTGTGTGTGTTTTATCAACTAGATAGGGTGTCAAGGTGGCAGGCTTCCACAAAGACATTTTGTTTCTGTAAATCTCTTCTCCGAGTTTGACAGTTTCCTACAAGAACTACATGCACTGTTCAAAAATATCACTCATCATAAATCTGACATAATACAGGCATGGTTCCCACAGGTTAGATAACTGAGCAGTATTGTAAACCAATGCTGATCTCTGACCTTTGGTGAGACACACAAAATTATCTGTTCATTCACATCATGTTTTAGCACAAATGAAGCAGAAATCTTGCATGTAATGTTGCTAGTGGGTGGTTCTTAGAATAGTTTTTATCATATATTGAAAATCAATGTGTAGATTTTAAGGTTTTTTGGTGATTTACTGACAGGTTGAAGTTTTTAAGCAGCGTGGCTGTAAAGAAGAGAAACTGTCATTAATACTGCAGAATAAGTAGAAATGTCATTAAAAACTAAGTTATTTTATTTTAATATTTACCAAATTGTATTACTTGTCTTTAATTCCATTTCTACCTGTAATGTAACATTTGGAAAAACAGTTTGGGATATTTCAAAACTACAGTTCTAGGTGTTTTACACTGATACATATTTTTTTATCTTTTTAAAACTTTTGCTTGTTATTTGGTAGTGTTTGAAACTGGTGTCCAAACTTTATGCTACACGTTCTTATAATAAATGTATTTGGTGGTGTAAGAGCTTGTTGCATAGATGTCTTCTCAAAGTTGGAATGACTACACTTCTCTCTGCTACTTTAATAAATGTCATTTTATTTGCTCATTCTTTTGAGGTGCTTCTGTGTTTGTGTCAATATTTTATGTTTTTACTTGGAGCTACTTTAAAGAATATTACAAATTCAGCCGATGAATTATAGATACTCTAAAGTTTCTACCCAGGAAGTTAAGCAAATTACCAAAAATCCCTGATGTCAAGCAGTTCAAAAAGGACATTTCGAACATATCTTCAGCACAGCGGCTAATCAAAACTATGTGGGTCTCATGCTTTCCATAGAATATTACTGTGTGATCTGAAATCTTATTGTAGACAGAACATTGGAATCGTACAGCATGCCCTTACTTCGGGAACACTGTCATAAAGATGATTTTTACAAAAGGAATTAGTTGTGGTATGTATAGACGTTTTTCACTCAAACACACAAATTTCAGTTTCTATGGCAATGTACTGCTTTAAATTCTTACCGGAAAGGACTACATGTGTACAAAGTGGTATACTTTTCTGATGAAAAAAACATTTAAACTGTTAAACTGTTAATACAAAAAAGAAGCTTTACAGTCAGCAAAAATACTATTTTTTTTAGTATATTTCACTACAGCCAGACTTGAAAGTTCCACTTTTTTGTACACATTGCAGTGAAAGTCTCTCCCATGACCTAAGCTATCATTTTTGAAAGCTGAAAATGTGACCATAACTAACCTTTAGGTGATAATACGGTAACTGAAGAGAGAAATACCTGAGAGTAAAAACATTACAGACTTTGTTTCTGTAGATCGTAAAACATATGGATACCGAGTTTCTAATGGTAAAACAACGTTAAAAGTTGAAATGAATCACCCTGACTTTTACTACTAACATATGACTGATTTATTTTGACAGTCTAAATGAAATCATTCTGGGACTAATTGTTAAAACATGACAAAAAAAAATTAAACAAAGTAACATTTGAGCAGTCGTGCCACAAACATAAAGAAATGACTGGCACCCATAACCTCTGAAAAAACCCTCATAAGCACATTCACACTAAAAGACAATTATCATGTTACCATTTGGATACTAATCTTATAAAATCGTAAGCAGCTATGTTCTTTTTCTTGTATTTTCTTGAAACCCAATTTAGATAAATATTTTGTTATAATAATACACATTTATCTCACAAACCTGATAATTTGGTTTTACGAATGTTAACAAAATCTGCATGATGAATTGTCACATTGATACCCACAGATTAAATTAAACACGTTCTACCCTCTACTTTATTGATGATACTCTATTATCTCTAGACAAAGTAATCTCATAGGAACAGCAAGGGAAAATTCAGAAATTGAAAGGAAAAGCTAACTATAGAAATCTTAGCATAATATTTTGGGTACCAGTGTAAATAAAAGTAGAATAGCACATTTAAATACAAAATACATTTTTAACAATTCATTAGGCAAATTGCAAATCACTACTTTAGCATGCAAAATGTATCCAGGTAGAACACAGCTCGCTTCAGACACTTTTGAAGATGATCCTTATGACTATCTTGATTTAAAGTCCACAAGACTTGAATACTGTTTAATATCAGGTCTATGTACCAGCACAACTAGCTGTGTATATCTGTGAAAAATCACCCTCTAAACAGTCATTGTAGTGCAGAATTTCACAGTCTTTGCAGAATATTAATGGCTGTCAACATATATCACACTCTATGCCGCAGTTGGGAACTTTTAAAATTGCTGATGAGAGCACAGCTTCATGAAAGAAGGTTATCCTCGTTTTGCTAAACCTGATCTAGTGCAAGTTATATCACAATAGCACTTAAGGTGCTTTAAGGCAGAGCGCCTGTTTAAATTGTTAAATGTTTTGAAAGAGTGGAAGCAATTATGAAAGCACAAGGTGATAGAACATCTATTTTAATCAGGAGGCACGTGGGGAAATAATCTGGGAGATCTGATCAACAGATAATGAATTATACCAAAAAAAAATGCTTAGTTTCCAAGCGTGATTTTAAACTTTTACAAGTACTGCTTTCAGAGCCAGACAGTCATCATACAGACAAAAAAATAAATACTCCAAACACAAGGAACACTGCTTGCTATATTTGGCCTTAAGCTTCCAAAAAATAATTAAAATCCTAGACATACGTGGCATTTTCACAATTGGGGCTAATAAGTGAATATATTTTTTAAAGATTTTGTTCATAACCAGTATTGTGTTAAGTATAAATATGGGGTACCAGAAGACAGCCCTGTCCTTTAAAAAACGTTATATATTCTATATCGGTGCACTTAAAGGAAAAGTGTTGAATTATAGTAGAATGAACACATAGCAAAATGCCAAACACTCCTCTGACACGAAATGACAGCATTTGGGAAAAGGCTGGGTTATGAAAGGCTTAACTTATATTTTTTAAACAATCCCTAAATTTGCTGTTTTTGTAGTATATTTGTTGCTATATTTATATGTCGAAAATAAAAGAGGCACTTGGCATTTCTTCAAAACCATTTCGACCACACAACTACCCCCTCCTCCCCACACACAAAATAAAAATAAAAACTACTGACGAATAATTTCAGTAAAATAATCCTACACTTTTACATGATCAATTACTCAAATTCAGATTATTTTTCTTTGGATAAATGCACAGAACCTAATAAGTAAGCCGGAAGATGTGCGAACACGTATGTGAATTAAACTGAATAGACATAGATTTTTATATTCACCTAGACTGTAACCCCCTTGATAGTAAATGCATCATGAGACGATCCTCCTGTCATGGATTATTTAAAAGCATGAAATAGGCAGACAGGCGAGACTGCAAGATATATAATGTGCCCTCTCAATGCACAGACACATAAAAAAAACGAACTGGGAATCACAGCAATTGCACCTGGTACATAGGGGAATACACGTTATTACTCTGTCTCATCATATTAACCTTATTGTTGTCCGAAACTTGGATGGCGGAATGAAACACTATGTCTTGTACTTCTTCAAAAAATAGATTCCTAAATAGAGAATTTCAGATAATTATGACAGTTACTTTTCATGCTCTTTTCAATTGCCTTAGTGTAGTGCAATCTGGCTAAATGTCTTTAGAAAATTGTATATGTTCAACAGGAAAAATCTAATTTCACCTGTCGAACCTCCAGATGACCTCTTTCTATTCGAACACGTAGAAATATAACAATTTTTATTGTCATTTTTACTTTTATTATCATAGCAGTGCTTTCCAATGAATATATACAGAAATAACAAATAGGGAGCAGCAATTGAGGTGGGTCCATCCTGAAAAGAGGCCAACTTGCCCAGAAAGAGAATTTAAATAAGCAAATATACTGGAAGGCTTGCTCAGTGAACCACAGTCAATGCAATCCCACTTCTGGCTACCTTGAAAAAAAAAGGAAAAACATTGACAAGCCATTATTTTCAATGCATATTTTAAGCCTTATTTATTCACCCCAAAGATGACCCGGCAACCATTTGAATCCTTTTGGGTCTTTGTCGAGTCTTGACATTTTCCTGGTGTCCTCAAATGTGAAAAGTTGATGAAAAAATAGACAATTATAACTCTACTCAAAACTGGCTTACAATTTAGAGAGGGTGGGGTATAACTATAAAAACAGATGAGGTAAAGAATCATGTGTCAAGAATGGAAGAGGAAGTGTCAGGGAAGAGAGAGTGTCAGGGAAAAGAGAGTGTCAGGGAAGAGAGAGAGTATCAGGGAAGAGGAAGTGTCAGGGAAGAGGGAGGGCCAGGAAGAGAGAGTGTCAGGAAAGAGGGAGTGTCAGGGAAAAGATAGTGTCAGGGAAGAGGGAGTGTCAGGGAAAAGAGAGAGTGTCAGGGAAGAGAGAGTGTCAGGGAAAATAGAGAGTGTCAGGGAAAAGAGAGTGTCAGGGAAGAGAGAGTGTCAGGGAAGAGGGAGTGTCAGGGAAGAGGGAGGGTCAGGAAGAGAGAGTGTCAGGGATGAGGGAGTGTCAGGGAAGAGGGAGTGTCAGGGAAGAGGGAGTGTCAGGAAGAGAGAGTGTCAGGGAAGAGGGAGGGTCAGGAAGAGAGAGTGTCAGGGAAAGGGAGGGTAAGGAAGAGAGAGTGTCAGGGAAGAGGGAGGGTAAGGAAGAGAGCGTGTCAGGGAAGAGGGAGGGTAAGGAAGAGAGCGTGTCAGGGAAGAGGGAGGGTAAGGAAGAGAGAGTGTCAGGGAAGAGGGAAGGTAAGGAAGAGAGAGTGTCAGGGAAGAGGAGAGGGTAAGGAAGAGAGAGTGTCAGGGAAGAGGGAGGGTCAGGAAGAGAGAGTGTCAGGGAAGAGGGAGGGTAAGGAAGAGAGAGTGTCAGGGAAGAGGGAGGGTAAGGAAGAGAGAGTGTCAGGGAAGAGGGAGGGTAAGGAAGAGAGCGTGTCAGGGAAGAGGGAGGGTAAGGAAGAGAGAGTGTCAGGGAAGAGGGAAGGTAAGGAAGAGAGAGTGTCAGGGAAGAGAGAGGGTAAGGAAGAGAGAGTGTCAGGGAAGAGGTAGTGTCAGGTATGATGCATCTAATTTAGAATAAAGAACAAAATCTTTCACTATATCACAGACAATTAATTATTCAATTCAATGCAAAATGTGCTGTAAAGTCACACCAATTAAACTGTATAGTGTTCAGGTGAGTAATAAGTACTTATAGAAAATATTTATATATATATAACTTCCCTTCTAGTAATGGATATAACCCGAAGATCTCCTCAAATCTTCAACAAATATGCAAACAAAATAGTGTGAATCCAACTAGGGGAAATAAAGATAAAAACATAGTGCAACTCTGTACCACCCAGACAAGGTCCTTTTTTGTGCCAATGGGTCACTCACACTTTAATTGAATAAAAAGGGCATTCAGCAATCAGCACTATGTTTTTATCTTTATTTCCCCTAGTTGCATTCACCCTATTTTGTTTGCATATGATGCATCTAATTAACTTATTTAACCCCTTAATGACCTAGGACGGTTCAGGACCGTCATCGGCATTTTTGCCTTGCCGATCGCCGTCGTTCCCCCAGACAGTCTCCCCATGGCGGATTAGGACGCTGAGCGCCACGTGATCGCTCAACAGAGTGATCACATGGTCACAATAGGTGTCCATGTGTCTGCCTGCAGGGGGACTGTCTGTGCTGACAGGCAGTCTCCCTGCTAGTGTAAAATAAAAATAAAATAAAGATTAATATTAATAAATAAAAATATTATTATATATGTGTATATATATTTATGTGTATATATATATTTATGATATATATATATATAATGTCATAATGTCATAATGTCATAAGTGTATTTTTATATTAATATGTAGATATATTAATGTAAAAATACACTTATAATTAAATTATACACATATATATATATATATATAATATAATATATATAATAACTATATATTGTATATATATATGTATATATATATATATATAATAAAAAATACAAATAATAAGTAAAGTAAATTAAATAAAAAATTTTTAAAATAATAATAAAAAAAATGTATATATCTATATGAAATTTTATTCTAACTATATTTTGATATTAAAATATATATATTTATATTAAAATACACTTATAATGAAATTGTATATATATATATATATATATATATATATATATATATGTATATATAAATAAATAAAAATAATACGAAATATACATATGTCCATATACAAAATTACATAAATAATTATATAAATACACACGTAGACTTCAAATATAGAAATATGTATATATATTTAAATTCTACGTGTGTATTTATGTAATATTTTTATATAATTAAGTAATTTTATTAATTGCAATTTGAGGGACTTGCCTGCCAACCCAGGCCGAAAGTCCAGAGAATTTAATTTGCTAGCACTGTATTTTACCCTGTAACGTTCTATGACACCCTAAAACCTGTACATGGGGGGTACCGTTTTACTCAGGAGACTTCGCTGAACACAAATATTAGTGATTCAAAACAGTAAAACGTATCACAGCGATGATATTGTCAATGAAAGTGACTTTTTTTGCATTTTTCACACATATACAGCACTTTTACTGATGATGTAATTGTTGTGATACGTTTTCCTGTTTTGAAACACCAATATTTGTGTTCAGCAAATTCTCCTGAGTATAACAGTATCCCCCATGTACAGATTTTATAGCGTTTTTGAAAGTTACAGGGTCAAATAAATGGGTCAAATATTTTTACATTGAAAATGGCCAGGTTGGTTACGTTGCCTTTGAGAGCGTATGGTTGCCCAGGAATGAGAATTACCGCCATTATGGCATACCATTTGCAAAGGAAGACAACCCAAGGTATTGCAAATGGGGTATGTCCAGTCTTTTTTAGTAGCCACTTGGTCACAAACACTGGCCAAAATTAGCATTCAATTTAGTTTTTTACTTTTTTCACACACAAACAAATATGGACGCTAACTTTGGCCAGTGTTTGCGACTAGGTGGTTACTAAAAATTTCTGGACATACCCCATATTGAATACACTGGGTTGTCTACTTTAAAAATAATATGTACATGTGGGGTGTTATTCAGAGATGTATGACAAATAATCGTGTTACAATGTCACTACTGATAAATTTGAAAAAATGTATGTTTTGAAACCGCAATATCCTACTTGTACCTATAGCCCTATAACTTGCAAAAAAAAAAAAGCAGGTAAACACTGGGTATTTTAAAACTCAGGACAAATTTTTGAATCTATTTAGCAGTTTTTTTAATTTGCTTTTGTAGATGAGTAAAAGACTTTTCAAGTAAAAGTCAAAAAACATGTATTTTTTAAAATTTTTCTTCATATTTTTTGATTTTTTTTAAATTAAATTACGTGAGCTTATATAAATAATGGTATGTAAAGAAAGCCTTTTTTTGTCCTGAAAAAAACAATATATAATTTGTATAGGAACAGTAAATAAGAGAGTGGAAAATTACAGCTAAACACAAACACCACAAAAGTGTAAAAAGAGGCCTGGTCGCAAATGTACAACATCGCAAAAACAGTCCAGTCATTAAGGGGTTAAAAGTCATATAAAAGTTATATAAATAGCTCAACTATAGAAACGCTGACAAGTAAAACCATGTGTTGAGTAGGCAGTGATAGGGGCATAATGATATAAGAAAAATAAAAAAGTTTTCTTACAGAGATTTTAGAGACTTCTTAAACTGGAGGACTAGATAACAGAAAGCATGCTGCACTTCCTTAAAGGGATGCTCTAAGCAGCAAAACTATGTTTGCTTAATGAAGAAATGTTGGTTTATAGATCGTCTCCCTATAGTATTATTGCTCAATTTTTAGCCATTTAGGAGACTTTATTTATGGCACACAGAGCCACCCTACGCAGCTCCTGAAAAATAGTCTATTTTTCTAGCTTCCCTTATTATAGTATGTGTAGTCTATACCCTGTTCTGTTAATTGCATGCCAGAGCCTGCAACAACTTCCTGTAAAGATTACATTTAAATTAATAGCGCAGCAGATAAGAATCTCTCAACTAAACAAACTGTGCTGTAAGATCTGAAAGAAAATTAAACACTTGTTTCAAAAAGGCTGTGTGAGTCACAGCCAGGGGAGGTGTGGCTAGGGTTTCATAAACAAAAACAAAACTGATTTGTTTACTAAATTGCAGTGAAGTGAGCAGCAAAACTTCAGAGACACAATCTATACAAAATGGTTTCATTTTCAGTCAGATGTAACTTTCTCTGAAAATTGTTATCTTCTGCTCTGTAAATTAAACTTTAATCATATTTAGGAGGTTCCTGCAGGGTCTAGCAAGCTGTTAACAGAACAGGAGCTAAGAAATTAAACAGTGTTTGCAGTAAGGGAAGTGTAGACTTTGGATGACTCTTTACAGGAAGTGTTTCATAATGCTGTTTAAGTCATATGCAGGGGGTGTGACTAGGGCTTACTAAATTTAGTGGATCACTAAGTTTAGTGGTGGTTGCTAATCTCATGGGAACAGCAAGTGTAAATTCAGAAACTGAAAGGAAAATTTCACTATAGAAATCTTAGCATAATGTATTTGGTACCAGGGTAAATTAAAGTAGAATTGTACATTTAAAGGGACACTATAGTCACCAAAACAACTTTGGCTTAATGAAGCAGTTTTAGTGTATAGACCATGCCAGTCTCACTGCTCAATTCTCTGCCAGTTGGGAGTTAAGTCACTTTTGTTTATGCAGCTCTAGCCACATCTCCCCTAGCTGTGACTGACACAGTTTACATAAAAACAAAACCGTTTCACTTTAAATCAAATGTAACTTAATTGTATTTCCTGCTCTGTAAATCAAACTTTAATTATATACAGGAAGCTCCTGCAGTGTCTAGCAAGCTAATAACAGAGCAGGCAATACGACATTCTAAATTAAACAGAATTTGCAGTAAAGGAAGTGTAAACATTAGATAACTCTTTACATGAAGTGTTTAGGAAGGCTGTGCAAGTCACATGCAGGAGGTGTGACTAGGGCTGTTTAAACAAAGTGACTTAATGACTAAATGGCAGAGAATTGAGCAGTGATCTATACATCAAAACTTCAGATTAGCTTAATTTAGCTAGAAACATAGAAACATAGAAACATAGAATGTGACGGCAGATAAGAACCATTCGGCCCATCTAGTCTGCCCAATTTTCTAAAAACTTCCATTAGTCCCTAGCCTTATCTTATAGTTAGGATAGCCTTATGCCTATCCCATGCATGCTTAAACTCCTTTACTGTGTTAACCTCTACCACTTCAGCTGGAAGGCTATTCCATGCATCCACTACCCTCTCAGTAAAGTAATACTTCCTGATATTATTTTTAAACCTTTGTCCCTCTAATTTAAGACTATGTCCTCTTGTTGTGGTAGTTTTTCTTCTTTTAAATATAGTCTCCTCCTTTACTGTGTTGATTCCCTTTATATATTTAAATGTTTCTATCATATCCCCCCTGTCTCGTCTTTCCTCCAAGCTATACATGTTAAGATAGTACAGTACAATATACACACTACTCAAGGTAATAACTGTAGTGAAATGTATACAGATACTTAACTTAATTATTACAGCCTCCCAAGATCGTTACCCAGAGAAGACGACCTTTTAACATAGATAACCACAAGCAACACAGAACTTCGGGATACGGCTGGAAAATTAATCTAAAAGGAACATGAAAAATATACACAAAATAGTGAAGTACAATTAACACATTGTTTTCCGCTGAATACAAATGCACTCACAGAATGAAGTAGAATATATCGCTCATAGGGTGCCTCCCCTAGTGGAATGGGGGGTTGGTAATCCCTTGGCTCCTTATAGGCTTCCTTAATAATGCTCAGGACTCCAAGCAGGTAATGGTAGAAAAGAGATGTATTTATTGATAAAAGGTGAATATTCACCATCAATATAAGGTATAATAAAAAGAAGAACGGTATGGTCCTACGCGTTTCGTTCTGCAAAGAACTTCATCAGGGACCGTATATAAGAAATAAAATCAATATACAATTACAGTATATAAAAAAACATCCTATTCCCCCCATCCCTGAGTCCTCTTTAAATAGGGCTAATCCCCATGTTCATTGGTGGTTCCGTGGGTGGTATCCAGTATCTGCTGTTTAACTGGTCCTGAGAGGGAGCTATTCAGCTGTTTTCCATCCTCACTGTGTTGCTATAATCAATTTCGGCGCGTTCGAGCGACCGGAACCGGAAGTGGAAATTGAATCGCACTTCCGCGTTCCACATGCGTTCCACATGCGTTCCACCCGCGGCTGAAATGCGTTCCACCCGCGGCTGAAATGCGTTCCACCTTCATTGTGTCTCAATGTAAATGTATAATCAGGAAAGAACAATAAAAAACAATATATTCTATCTGCTAAAGAAAGAAACAATATTAATAACCTTATTTTCTACATTTACTTAATATAGTCAGTCACCATTAAATTATTATAATTAGACAGTATCACACTGTATTTCTTAAAGTGAAAGGTGCGCTAAAAATGCACAATTTATATAATACATGTAATCCTATTGTCAACAAAACATTATATTTCAAGTGTAACATACATAATTAGACTATATGATATATATCAATATCCATTAATTATTAGTAGATGGTTCGTGCCATAAGAATTTTTTAGAAGAATAACATAAATATATAAAAATTATAAATTGGAATGAAAAAGAACTAAATTTTATAATGTTCCTATAGAAAATCTCCAATATTAAGTGGAGTTACACATATATCTAATATCCCAAATGGTTGTATTTTTACCCATTAATCAATAAATGTATACAGGATAATGTTTTTATCAATACCTGTATGTCTCCAAAATACAAAAAGACCGTACTCCCAAATATAGTTAAATTCCTAAATATCAAAAAAATCCAACTAGTATATATAATATATATAATAGACAATTCAGCCATATATTTACTTTTACATAACCCATATGGAGGACAGAAGGTTGTATTTTAGTCAGAATCACCATCATCCACAGAATAATGATGTATAAAGAAATGAATGTATGTATAAATAAAAATCAATTTTGAATTCTAATCCAAAAAACAAACTAAATCGATACCAATATTGAGGCCCCTCGGTTCTAGGGTATTCAACCGATGTATCCAGAAAGTCTCCCTTTGGGATAGTTTTTGGATTCTATCACCCCCTCGCCAGAATGGAAAAACTCTTTCAATGCCCATAAAGATAAAATCCCGAAAAGTAAATAATGGACAATTAGAACAATGGGCCGAAACTGAATGAGTTTGAAGTTTCTTCTTGATATTATTCAGATGTTCAAGTATTCTGACCTTTAGAATCCTCTTTGTACGCCCCACATATTGTTTGCCACAGGGACACTGTAGAAAATAAACCACATAGTCCGAGTGGCAACCAATTTCAGATCTCACCTTGAATGTTTCCCCTGTGGTGTTACTATGGAACAACTGTGTTTTAGACAATGATGTAGTAATACAGGCCTTGCAGATTCCACAGCCTCTAAAAAAAACAATAGTGGAAGAAGAATGAGTATTAGGAGGTTTAATAGCGTAGCTAGGAGCCAGTAGGTTCTTAAGATTCTTATTCTTTTTATAGATCACCATAGGGCGATCCGATAAAGACTTTCCCAAAACTGGGTCCTGAAGTAAAATGGGCCAGAACTCCTGCAAACTTTTTTTATTTTATGATGGTCGGTATTGTATTGAGTTATAAAAGATGATTTGAAGTTTTTGTTATTTTCATTTATACTGTCCTTATCTTCTAATAATGAACTACGTTGTACCGAGCTGATGGAACGGATTTCTTTATCCAAAGAATTTCTTTTATAACCTCTATCCATAAGCTTTTTCTTAATATATAGTGATTGGGTCTTAAAATCCTGAGGATTAGAGCAATTACGTCTGACACGTGTAAACTGACTTCTAGCTATGCCCCGTAACCACGGCTTATGGTGACAGCTACGTTGGTGTACGTAGCTGTTACCATCTGTGGGTTTGAAGAAACATTTGGTCTGTATTTGTTCTTGATCACAGAAAAGGACCAGGTCCAAAAAGTGGATTTCATATTTATTCCATACTGGAGTAAAAACCAGATTGTACTGGTTGCAGTTAAGGTATCGAACAAACTCCTGAAAAGCAACCGAAGATCCCTTCCAAATAATAATAACATCATCGATATACCGCCGCCATAGGACCAGGCTCTCCCTCCAGCCATGCCCAGACCACACAAAAAGTTCTTCCCATCTTCTCATGTAGGTGTTGGCATAGCTGGGGGCGAACCTGGTACCCATGGCGGTCCCAGTGGTTTGTAAATAATAATCACCATTAAAGAAAAAATAATTGTGATCCAAAATAAATTGGGCTGAAGAAAAAATAAACTCCCTATGTCCTACAGATAATGTATTATCTTTAGACATATAATAATCAATGGACTCCAACCCTAAGTGATGACTGATCACAGTATACAGAGAGGTCACATCTAGTGTGGCCCAACTGTATTCCGATTTCCATTCAATACACTCCAGTTCTTGTAAAAAAGATTTTGTGTCGCGCACATAGGAAGGCGCTCCCTGCGCATATTTCTGCAAAAAAGAATCAACATAGGCGGATAGGTTAGCTGTTAGTGAATTTACACCGCTAATAATAGGACGCCTATCCATATACTATATACTTATCTGAGTAACTCCAATCCCTACACTATATAATCCTCTGTCACTACACTATATACTCCTCTGGGTAACTCCAATCCCTATAATATATAATCCTTTGTCACTACACTATATACTCCTCTGAGTAAATCCAATCCCTACACTATATACTCCTCTGAGTAACTCCAACCCCTACACTATATACTCCTCTGGGTAACTCCAATTCCAACAATATATACTTCTCTGAGTAACTCCAATCCCTACACTATATAATCCTCTGTCACTACACTATATACTCCTCTGACTAACTCCAATCCCTACACTATATACTTCTCTGAGTAATTCCAATCCCTACACTATATAATCCTCTGTCACTAAACTATATACTACTCTGAGTAACTCCAACCCCTACACTATATACTCCTCTGAGTACCTCCAACCCCTACACTATATAATTCTCTGTCGCTACACAATATACTCCTCTGAGTAACTCCAATTCCTACACGATATACTTCTCTGAGTAACTCCAATACCTACACTATATACTCATCTGACTAACTCCAATCCCTACACTATATACTCCTCTCAGTAACTCCAATCTCTACACTATATACTCCTCTGAGTAACTCCAACCCCTACACTATATACTCCTCTGAGTAACTCTAATCCCTACACTATATAATCCTCTGTCGCTACACTATATACTCCTCTGAGTAACTCCAGCCCCTACACTAAATAATCCTCTCTATCTACACTGTATACTCCTCTGGGTAACTCCTATCCATATACTATATACATATCTGAGTAACTCCAACCCCTACACTATATAATCCTCTGTCACTACACTATATACTCCTCTGGGTAACTCCAATCCCTATAATATATAATCCTTTGTCACTACACTATATACTCCTCTGAGTAAATCCAATCCCTACACTATATACTCCTCTGAGTAACTCCAACCCCTACACTATATACTCCTCTGGGTAACTCCAATTCCAACAATATATACTTCTCTGAGTAACTCCAATCCCTACACTATATAATCCTCTGTCACTACACTATATACTCCTCTGACTAACTCCAATCCCTACACTATATACTTCTCTGAGTAATTCCAATCCCTACACTATATAATCCTCTGTCACTAAACTATATACTACTCTGAGTAACTCCAACCCCTACACTATATACTCCTCTGAGTACCTCCAACCCCTACACTATATAATTCTCTGTCGCTACACAATATACTCCTCTGAGTAACTCCAATCCCTACACAATATACTCCTCTGAGTAACTCCAATCCCTATACTATATACTCATCTGAGTAACTCTAATCCCTATACTATATACTCCTCTGAGTAACTCCAACCCCTACACTATATAATCCTCTGTCACTACACCATATACTCCTCTGAGTAACTCCAACTCCTAAACTATATAATATCTGTCGCTACACTATATACTCCTCTGGGTAACTCCAATCCCTACACTATATACTCCTCTGAGTAACTCCAACCCCTAAACTATATAATATCTGTCGCTACACTATATACTCCTCTGGGTAACTCCAATCCCTATACTATATAATCCTCTCTATCTACATTATATACTCCTCTGGGTAAATCCAATCCCTATACTATATACTTATCTGAGTAACTCCAACCCCTACACTATATAATCCTCTGTCACTACACCATATACTCCTCTGAGTAAATCCAATCCCTACACTATATACTCCTCTGAGTAACTCCAACCCCTACACTATATAATCCTCTCTATCTACACTATATACTCCTCTGAGTTACTCCAACCCCTACACTATATACTCCTCTGGGTAAATCCAATTCCTATACTATATACTTTTATGAGTAACTCCAATCCCTACACTATATAATCCTCTTTATTTACACTATATACTCCTCTGGGTAACTCCAATCCTTATACTATATACTTATCTGAGTAACTCCAACCCCTACACTATATAATCCTCTGTCACTACACCATATACTCCTCTGAGTAACTCCAACCCCTACACTATATACTCCTCTGAGTAACTCCAACCCCTACATTATATACTCCTCTGAGTAACTCCAACCCCTACACTACATAATTCTCTGTCGCTACACTATATACTCCTCTGAGTAACTCCAACCCCTACATTATATACTCCTCTGAGTAACTCCAACCCCTACACTATATAATCCTCTATCGCTATATAAATGGTTTTGAATACAAATCAATTCTGATAAAAATACAAAGTCGATAAATGATGATAAAAAATACAGAGTAAGGAAATGACATAATGAATATACATGGTCGAAAATCTGTATTGTGAATTACCCACTCTTAAAGAGGCAAATGCAAAAATTAAATTGATACTACTAATTTCAATTTCACACAAATACTTTTCTTTCTCTTTTGTGGAAATCAAACTGAGCAGAATATAACATAATATAACATATTGCTTGAGTGCTGCCTCTATATTGATAATAAGGTTTACAATTCCCAGAGCCACCTCTGGTACATGTGAGTGAAAATTCACATTCTTTCATTTATATATATTTCTATTAGTTTCTACTGTTGTATATAGTACTATATTTTGTTGCTGTTTTTATTTTATACCCTGCAAGTAAGGATAGAAAAAATATATAAAATTGTGTAATCCAGTATTCACTTTGTTGTTGTAATTAAGCAATTGAGTTTTTTTTTTTCTGTGCATTATGTTAGTTGGGTAAAATAAGTATTCACCTTTTTTAGATCTCCTGTTTGTTCTTTTTCCAAGTGCCTGGTTCTCAAATCCACATTGTATTCAGCAAACCTTTGCATTTAATCTCCCTGCTACATCATGCACTTGGAAAATTTTATTGAAAATCCTTAACAAAACCAATACAACATAAAAAATATTATTTGTATTGATTTAAAAAAAAAAAAAAACAGATTAGGAATGACTGTAATGCGCTCCATTCATTGAACCCATAAAAAAACTTTGTTGCAGGTTTGTAATATAAAAAACAATTTTTCAAGGTAATTCTGTGTATGCCAGTGAACTAAAAATTGTTAGCAAAACCAAACAGTCAGTTGATTGTAGAGTCCCAGCAATTAACAACACTTCATTCTATAACTATGTAAATCATTAACAGCTCCACTTACTTTCCAATATGACAACTGCACTCTTTATCTATGGTGTCTCATTTTACTAGCCACGCATAGAGATCAGGTGGAATAATAGAAAAATATGGAACATTGTGAGATGTCTTTATTCTAATAGTGTAATATACTGTAAATAGAAAATCAGAGGTACAAATCCTAGTTTGCAATTCAATTACTACTAGACCCCAACTATCGGCACAAGCAGCTTTGAAAGTCCAAACATTTCGATGTAATGCTACAAAGCTCTAAAATGCGTAATGATATTGTGATATAAGTTATAAAGCTGTTTTGCTTCCTGTAGAGGCATTCAAGACTGTATAATCATTCACTTAGTATTACTATTATCTAACAGATTTGGTACACGTTGCATTGACCTCATATGATTTAATGTAGAGTCGAGGCACTGGGAACTGAACTTATAACCTTGGGGTTGCACACATCTCTCCAGAGAAGGCGCATTAACCCACTTTATTATAGAATATAGTATTCAAGCACATTCCAGATTACCTCCACTATGGCTACACAAAGACTGACTTATATGTGTTGTACACCAAGAAATAATACTCAAAGGGGTATATTTGCTGAAAAGCTAGATCTGTTTAGTTGTGAAAAGTTTAAAAAAAAATTAAGCCAGTTACCATTTAAGCCAGTTACAAAAACTCCACAGTGTCAATTTATCATTTAATAAATTAATGTCAAATCGTAGTGGGAGTGGAGGTTAAAACACATTTTAATCAAATGCCATCACACCATATAACAAAGACACATAAGCAATTTTATACTTAATTGATTAATGTAGAAATCATTTAAAAATAATTATTAAATTAATAATGAATTAATAAATAAAAAATAACTTGCCCTTCTTGACTAGTTCCTTGTTGTGAAACCACAGAATGCAAGCCAAAATATGATGTTGATAAATACGTATAACCCACTATATTGTATAATGAACAAAAAACATAATGTTTATAACATAAATAGAATAAATATAAGATATATAATAAATTGGAAAATAATAATTTATTAGATAGTATGTTATATAGAGTGTAAGCTGCAGGATTGGAGATATATTTGTTTGTCTCTATCTGTGAAATTATTAGAAAATGAGATCCCAACTGTTCAATGAAGCACTGAATAAATTGCTGGCTCTATATAAATTATTATCATAATAATAATAATAATATTGCTATGACATACTTATCTTACACCAGAGTTAATTATTCGTAATACTCAGATGTCTCAGCAGCACCAACAATCCGAGAATAATAGTTTTTGACTCTTTATTGTAATTACATGTAATTATAATTAGCATTATATTGTATGTCAATTTAATCATAATAATGTCTGAAGAGAATTTCATATACTATAAATACCTGGTATTTTTTTTTTACATTAATTAGATATTTGGTGGTATTGGTTCTGCTAGTAATAGCAACTGATTTGAGACTGATAATTGCTTTACAAGAGAACTTTTAATTGGTGTGCACCTTTCACTCTAATTTCTGGATTTAATTAATGGATTTAAGCCCATCATAGGCCACATTCAATCCAGGCACTGTCATTGCGCTGATAATTTGCAATGCTGCTATTAATAGAGATACATTATGTAGTATGGTTTACATTTTTCCAGTTATATGACATACTTTTTTTAAAATTAAAAATAAAAGTCTACATCAGGTCATTTTCTACATGTTTAATTTAGCGTTTAATTAAAAGGCTTGCTTACTTGTCTATTGATGAAAATGTTGTTGCAGGTGACAATGTGTTTGAAAGCTCTTTCCACCTTTCTTTAAAGTGAAGCTCTGATGCATTTTGATGAATCATTTTTTTTTTAATAATTCTTTATTTTTGTTGTGCGTAAGTATACAGAAATCTCCTGCAGAGCCGCAACGGCAATGCATGAGTATCGATTGACAGAGAAATGCACACATATATTGAGTTCAGAAATATACGACTGTCTAACGTTATATGGCATTCGATATCATTGCACAATTTTATAATAAAAGGCATAAATGAGTGAACATGTCTATGAGGTAAAGGAGCATGTAAGATCCAAACAAAAGAGCCATTGCAGACATGGAGTATGTGAGGTAAGAGAAGGAATTGAGAAAACATGTACAAAGAATTACATAAGCTAAACTAGCCTATATGGTTTCTGCTGAGTTGATATACAAGAGTAGATTACTGCACATTCCAAGATCAAAGTAAAGGAAGTAATGAAGATGATAAAGAAGATAGAACCAGAAGAGAGCAGGAAAAGAACCAGCCATATTGCTAATATTGCAGATCAAATATGTGACATTGCTCATACGATGGATCTGGTCTCTGCTTCAGCTTATCCCCATAAGTGACAAGGATGGGGAACATCTTTGAGAGTTCCTGTTAGCGTCATAGTGCAGTGCCAGAGTACTGTTCCCCTCCAGCCTGGATCATCCTTGGTTCACATACTTGGAGACACTCTGGTCTGGGGTTTCCAGATGGTGAATTGCGCTGTCGGCGGTTGTTCTTCGGTCTGTGTGGTCGGTGCTTTAAGGCTAAGGCCCATGAGGCTCTCTTCCCAGGAGAACGGGTTACAGGATAGGTAGGCTTTTGCGGTTGAGATTTGCACTGAGGGGATTTTTTCTTCTCCATCACGGTGCTACTGTGTCGTTCTGCGCTTAAACACCGATGCTCTTTGCCGCTCTCGTCGCTTAAGCCAGAATCGCTGGGCTTGCTTTATGATTGTGCCGGTTGGTGTGCTGCACGGCTTCTCTCCTCTGGGGCTTCATGAGGCATCCACGCTGCCGCCATCTTGGGAGGTAGGCCTTTGGAGTGCCGTGCCTCTCATTCTCCCCTTCTCCCTTCGGCCCACAGGGGGGGGGGGGGAACGGGTCCGGCAGGCGTCTCAGGTGCTCAGCATGTGGCAGCCAAGTAGGGAGACAGGGCAGCGGCTGTCCACCCTGCTCCCATCACGCGTAAGCCACAGTCTCTGAAGCTTCATTCAGCCCCTCAGGGTCCCAAAGCTCCCGATCTCAGGGTCTGCCACCTTTTCCACTGCCATGAGCAAGTTTCTAGGGCTCCTCGCGGGTGTCAGAGCTGCAGGAATAGCCTAAGAGGCCAGATTTCTCCGGAGCCTCTCCTGCATGCGACTGGTCAGCATGGCGGTCAAGGCCCCGCCCCCTTGATTAATCATTTTTATTTTTCCCCACAGTGTCTGAATGAAATGTTTGTTTTTAACCCACCTTCTATATGTCTTGTTCATCTTATTGCCATGCCCACCTCAGCTCAACAGATCCAGCATCCCCATCAGAATGCCTTGGGGGCCTGCAACCTTCAGCCTAGTACTGTCCCTTCCTCTTTGGCACTACCCCTCCTTTGGAAGCATAGAAATCTTCGCAAAGCCTGGTGCAGCTCTTGCTAACAGACATCAGAAACAGTCTATGCCAACAGACTGACTGACAAGAGGGTCTGTGTGCAATTTTCAAAACATTTTTGGTGAAATCTATACATTGGCTAGCAATTGGTCTAGCACAATGTATAGATAGAATGAGGTGAGGTATCAAATGAAAATAAAGTAGAAAGTAACATGACAGGTACTTTTCAAGAATTATGTTATTCAAAGGAGAAGGAAAAAGTAGAGAATTTATTTCTAGCATGTTGGAACAAGACAATTAGATGATATATCGCTCTGAGTTAATTAAAAATTAAATATACTCTCTAAATAGTTACATAATACTCTGTATCTAATCTTCAGAGTTCAGAGAAAGGTGGTTTAAATATTAAGACCTAGTTTAACGAATAGATAATGATAATAATTATTTATTGATATAGAAAAAGGCTTCGAACATTTTACAGTTTCAATTTCAGAACTAATAAAAAAGAAAAAAAAAAGAAAAATGACAAGCATATAGATAGAAGAATAAAGGAGCCCTATTAAACGTACAGAATAGCAAGGTAAAGATACTTTTATTACATGTCTATGTTAACAGAAATGTATTTACTAATCAGTGGAATGTTGGCGATATACATAGTGATTTGTTCACTAAACAGTATCAAGGTTGTTCACTAAAGTGAGAATGTGATGTGAATTCAAAGGGAATTTAAAATATAAGGCTTAAATAGTCGAAATAGTTCTATAGATGAATTAGAACATTTTTTCAATTCTGCTTATTTGCCCATAAATGTGAATTTCACTTTAAAGGGGCACTCCTTAATTTTGTATTTTCCATTGGAGTTATATGTAAAAATAGCTTGCAAAAACTGCAGATCTATTGTCTGCAGCCTTTGCAAAGCCTCCCCGTTTCCTCAGTCTATACTTCTGCTGTCTGTCCAGCTCACTAAGAAGTCTGAGCAATTGCTGCCTCTTGACTGCTGCAGCAACTAAAGAAAGTTAATATAAACAAAGCTCCAGGGCCTGATGGTACTCATCCACAAATACTTAAGGAACTAAGTGTGGAAATAAGTGAACCTCTGTTTATAATCTTTCAAGATTCTTTTCTTTCAGAAATTTTACTTGAGGATTGGAGGAAGAAAAATGTGGTTCCTATATTCAAAAAGAGTTCAAAATCCTTGCCTGGAAATTATAGACATGTGAGCTTAACTTCTGTGGCTGGGAAAGTATTTGAAAGGATAATAAGTAGTGATATCCCGAACGATTCGCCGAACAGTTCCCCACGAACGGTTCGCCACGGACTCATCATTGAGTAAACTTTGACCCTGTACCTCACAGTCAGCAGACACATTCCAGCCAATCAGCAGACAGCACCCTCCCTTAGTGAGCTGTCCAGGAGGTGGGAGGGTTTGGGAGGGAGGGTCTGCTGCTGATTGGCTGGAATGTGTCTGCTGACTGTGAGGTACAGGGTCAAAGTTTACTCAATGATGAGTCCGTGGCGAACCGTTCGCGAACTGTTCGGCGAACCTTTCGGGACATCACTATTAATAAGTGATAATATTCAGGAATTCATTAAGAAAAATGGGGTTATCAGCAAACATCATCATGGTTTTATGAGACGTAGGTCATGTCAAACTAACTTAATTGCATTCTACGAAGAAGTAGAAGTATAGTTGTAGTGAATGTAATATACTTGGATTTTGCCAAGGTGCTTGATACAGTTCCACACAACAGATTAGTGTTCAAACTCAAAGAAATTGGTCTAGATGAAAATTCTTCTTCTTGCATAGAACATTAGCTTAAAAATAGAGTACAGAGAGTTGTCAATGATGGTAAATTTTCAAGCTGGACAGAAATGGTAAGTCGTGTACCTAAAGGTTCTGTTTTGGGACCGCTTCTATTTAACATATTCATAAATTATCTTGAAATAAGTATTGAAAGTCATGTTTCAGTGTTTGCAGATAACACAAAACTCTTTAAAGTAATACAATGCAAGCAAGGTATTCCTTTGCTGCAGATAGATTTAGATAGACTGGGGGACTGGGCACTCAAATGGCAGATTAAATTTAATGCAGAAAAATGCAAAGTAATGCACTTTGGGGTAAAGAATACACAAACAACTTATAATCTGAATGGTAGTGAAATAGGGATAACAACACACAAGAAGGATTTGGGAATTGTTATAGATAACAAACCAGGCAACAATGTGCAATGTCAAACAGCAGTGGCTAAGGCCATTAAGGTATTGCCATGTATAAAAAGGTGCATTAAATCTCAGGTTAAGATTATAATTATGCCTCTTTATAAATCACTGGCAAGAACACATCTTGAATATGCTGTGCAATTCTAGGCACCTGTTAGAAGAAGGATATTATGGCACTAGAAAAGTGCAGAGGTGGACTACAAAATTAATAAAAGGAATGGAACAGCTTAGTTATGAAGAAAGGTTAACAAATTTAAACCTCCTTAGTTTAGAAGAACTGTGCTTCAGAGGGGATGTGATAACATTATACAAATACATCCGGAGCCAATACAAACCATTGTCTGGAAATAAAATCACAAACAGGACTTTACATAGGACAGAAGGTCATGCGTTTAGACTGGAAGAAAGAAGATTTAGTCTAATGCAAAGGAAAGGTTTTTTTTTATTGTAAGAACAACAAGGATGTAGAATTCTTTGCCTGAAGAAGTGGTTTTATCAGATATTTAAACAGCAACTAGATTCATACTTGCAAACGAGACAGGACATACTTGAAAACAAGACAAATCTCAATGTATCCTAGAAATAAAAACACAATATTCAATTATATAATTTTCAACCATATGGTAATAGCTTCTTGATCCAAGGATACATCTGACTGCCATTCTGGGGTCAAGAATGTTTTCCCCCCTAGTTTGTTGCAGAATTGAAAGTGATTCAAACTGTTTTTTTTGCATTCTTTTGGAACAAAATCATAAAAACTGATGAGAGGAAGGATGCACTTGATGGACACATGCCTCTTTTTAGACTATGTAACATTGTAACTATGACTTTAGCTCTAAAGTGCACACCAAACCAGGAAGTAACATGACCTGTTGTCTGCTTAAAAGCCAGGGAGGTGTAACGAAGTTAATTTATAAAAGTGCCAATTTCTATTGAAATCCTTTTTTTTTTCTTTAAAATTAGAAAAAAGAGGACACACTCTTCACACATAGCATATTAGTGAATAGCCATATATTTTTTGAAGACATGAGAACCACGAATACCAATTTGCTAATTTTAAGCTCATATAACATTTCTAGTTCAGTCATAGTTTTAAAGTAGAATGTTATAAAACCATGACTTTTTGTTTAGTGAATACATTTGTTTCTTTTCCAACACAATCACGTTGGTGCTCTCAATGTTACAGTTTTGTTTTCTTTTTCAGTTCATTTACTCAACAGGCTATATACATAGCTGCCCCCTACTTTTCAGATTACATGAATTCATAAAGTATATTTAGCTCGAGTAAAAAATCCAAGGTTACATAATCTTACATCAAGAAAATAACAAAACATTTAAAAAAGAAAAATCAGATCATTTTATGCTATTCACAAGAGGAGGACATGACTAGTTGGGTACATTGTGACAGAGGGACTTTTTGTGTCCAGCGTGATTATACTAATGACAAAGATTCATTTAATCTCACCGTATAAATAGATTAAAAACACACTAGAATAAATCACAGCAAAAAATGCCAAAACTACCAAGAAACTATTTAGAAAGGGTTATGGCTCATACATATGTGCTTTATCTTTTTATTGCTATTGAATAACCGCTTTCTATTTCCATATATTTACTGCAGTGAACAAGTCAATACAACCTCAATGCGTTCACTTTACTCTGGATAGCAACAGTGCAGCAGTGTGTATTTATTTCATATGCTATCATTACCATTTTTTAGCATTTGACAGAAAATATAATAAAGAAACTTTAGAGTTGTGCTGTGAACCCCAAAAACCCCACACCTCTATGATGAATTTCAATTTTGTTTTATATCAGGTGTACCAAGACATCCAGCTCTTCAATATGCAGGAAATAAAAGTACATGAAATGTTTTATCTGATATTTAATAGAATCAAGTATTGGAAAAAAAAATACTTAGAGTAATGTTTAAAGAGTAGCTGATTTCAAATAAATAAACACATACACAGAACTTAGAGTATTGCAGTATGCAATGATAACAATCTCAGAGTATTGCAGTATACAATAATAAACATCCCAGAGTATTGCAGTATGCAATGATAAACATCCCAGAGTATTGCAGTATGCAATGATAAAAATCTCAGAGTATTGCAGTATGCAATGATAAACATCCCAGAGTATTGCAGTATGCAATGATAAAAATCTCAGAGTATCGCAGTATGCAATGATACAATCCCAGAGTACTGCAGTATACAATAATAAACATCCCAGAATATTGCAGTATACAATAATAAACATCCCAGAGTATTGCAGTATGCAATAATAAAAATCTCAGAGTATCGCAGTATGCAATGATACAATCCCAGAGTATTGCAGTATGCAATGATACAATCCCAGAGTACTGCAGAATGCAATGATAATCTCAGAGTATTGCAGTATGCATTGATAAAATCCCAGAGTACTGCAGTATGCAATGATAAAAATCTGAGAGTATTGCAGTATGCAATAAAATAATCCCAGAGTGTTGCAGTATGCAATGATACAACCCCAGAGTATTGCAGTATGCAATGATACAATCCCAGAGTACTGCAGTATACAATAATAAACATCCCAGAATATTGCAGTATACAATAATAAACATCCCAGAGTATTGCATTTTGCAATGATAAAAATCTCAGAGTATCGCAGTATGCAATGATAAAAATCTCAGAGTATCGCAGTATGCAATGATAAAATCCCAGAGTATTGCAGTATGCAATGATAATCTCAGAGTATTGCAGTATGCAATGATAATCTCAGAGTATTGCAGTATGCATTGATAAAATCCCAGAGTACTGCAGTATGCAATGATAAAAATCTGAGAGTATTGCAATATGCAATAAAATAATCCCAGAGTGTTGCAATATACAATGATACAATCCCAGAGTATTACAGTATGCAATGATAATCTCAGAGTATTGCAGTATGCAATAAAACAATCCCAGAGTGTTGCAGTATGCAATGATACAATCCCAGAGTATTGCAGTATGCAATGATAAAATTCTCAGAGTACTGCAATATGTAATGACAACAATCTCAGAGTACTGCAGTATGCAATGATAAAATTCTCAGAGTACTGCAATATGTAATGACAACAATCTCAGAGTACTGCAGTATGCAATGATAAAAATTCCATAGTATTGCAGTATGCAATGATAAAATCCCAGAGTATTGCAGTAGGCAATGATAATCTCAGAGTATTGCACTATGCATTGATAAAATCCCAGAGTACTGCAGTATGCAATGATAATCTCAGAGTATTGCAGTATGCAATAAAACAATCCCAGAGTGTTGCAGTATGCAATGATAAAATTCTCAGAGTACTGCAATATGTAATGACAACAATCTCAGAGTACTGCAGTATGCAATGATAAAAATTCCAGAGTATTGCAGTATGCATTGATAAAATCCCAGAGTATTGCAGTATGTAATTATACCTTTTTAATTGGACTAACATAATGCTTAAAATACAAGCTTTTGAGCTTTCCTCTCTTCCTCAGGTCTGAAACAATACTCAGTATTGACATCTTATATATATATATATACATATATTGACATAATCTGACTGAAAGATTGTTCAGATATTTGCTGGTTTTTATTAGTATTTTCAACAGTTACATTTAGTAAATACATAGTAACAATACAGAGGAAAATGTATTCATACTTAACATAATTTTTTTTTTCCTGGCTATTTTTCATGGCAGCATACACCTGCTATACCGTCTTCAAAGCTCTATTAGAAACTTGAAAGGAATGTTACCAACAGCCATGAGTTACATCTGGAGTATACCCTGCAGGGTCAGTAATGCCATGTATCTCAGAAATGCTGGTAACTGGAGGTTCTCCTGTCTGACCCTGAGGAGCCGGATTCTTGGATCTTCAGTCCTGAGGTAAATACCTTGCAGCCCTCAGCTGCCTTTTAATGGATTCATCAAAAGCTTTCCCAAACAGCAGCTCCCCTTAAAATATAATAACTTACAGGGCAGAATTGGAGGATTAGCCATCATCCCAGAAGCAGAACTATAATGATTTCCTAGCTGCTGTAGATAAAGCGATTTGTTTGAGAGAATATCCTAGTTACATCCATGGAAGCTTCTGTGAAGAAGTCACTTGTAACCTGAAGACTCCAGACTGCATCTTCAATCTTGGCTCTTAATATCTCTATCCACAGTAGTATTTAGATCTTTAGACACTATTTTCATGGTTCTAGAAACAGCAGTCAAAACTACAGCTGGATGACAACCTGCATCAGCAGGCGTATAAATTTGGACGGGTCTGCGTCCACTTTTTGATCCATAGGCTTGCGTAAAAAAAAAAAAAAGCTGAGTTGCCAAGCGGTAGCATCGTCCCACCTGTCATGTGGCTGCGCAGCTACCTTACGGAGACGGTCAGAGCATAACAGTTTTTCTTACACTGCTTTCTCATCAGAACCAAAACATGGTGTAGATTCAGTCAAAACCTTGCAACTTCCTTTTTTAAGTTATGCCAGCATGTCCTGTGGCTGTGCAGCTATAGGTGAAGCTGAAGAGGTTACCTTCTGAAGACAGGCAATGAATAACGGTTTTCCTACCACTGCATTTCCATCACAATAAGAACATTACATATTACATGTGGCAAAGTATAAAAATACAAAAGGCACTGTCAAATTCTATAACCAAGAAGACTGTCAAACTGATTTAAAACTGGCTGAGAACAGCACTTACCCATGTCTGGAGAACCTGCAAATACTTTCCAAATAAGTTTGGGAATTTTACATTAATGTTTTCTTCCATTTTAGGTACTTTCTGGCAATTGCTCTAATCCAAGATGGCTGCCACAATCTGTATTTCCATAATGCAAGTCATCGGTATTGGGCATTTAAGGCACAAACTGCACATGCACGGGCGTCTTCCAAGTGCATTTGCTGGTTAGAGACCGGGAAGAGAGCACGGTCTGTAGCATACATGGCCCTGAACACCCAGGGAACCGGGAATAAATCTCCGGGGCCGAGGGGGAAGAATAAAATAAAAGTGCCTGTAAGGGGATAAAAAAGGCAACAAGGCGCAAAAAAATTATGAGAAAAAGCATACATGTCCTTGAGGGAGCAAAATGCTCACATCCTAAGGGCTGTAGGACAGAAAAGAGACTGAGGGACCTAAGCAGGGATACTTTTTTTTAAATGAATTTGGTTTATTCCTGTCCTTTACTGTAAGGGGAGGAGCTAACCCATGTGTATATGCTGCCATGATTAGCCAGGAAAGTGTATATGTATATATTTACTGTATTGTTACTATGTATTTACTGAACACTCTTTCAAATATACAAACACTATTTCAGTCAAATTATGCAACCTATGCAAAAAAAACAAAAAAACACAAATCACGCAAAACATGAACACACCTTAGATTTCCTCAAGAAGACAAAAGCAATATCATAATCACTATAAATATTTATCTAACCGCACACAAACCTCATCCCCTCCAAAAAGTATATGCCAGACTACACAAACACATTGTTATAAAAATAGCTACAATTAGAGCACACATCACATCCCTATCACTGATTGTAATACTCCTAATCAATATTTATCTCCTACACCCCAAAGGAAAAAAGTTACCACTACTTATATTCTCAATGAGAGAGAACACCTATGAGAAAAAATGAGAACATCATTATTCCCAGAAAATGTAATTAATAGGTTCTACGCATTATCTTTGGATTATACGTCTGATCTTCATGAGAATTTTTTAGAGGTAAATCCAAAGAGACACCATACACAAGTACATTTTATAGAAGAAAAAAAGAGTACAAAAAAACATCAATCACAATAGGAAGAAGAGCAGGCAAAAGATGCCAAAAAAGGGAAAACAGATTAATTACTAGGAGCCCCTTAATCCAAGAATCTGGAATTCTTAATTTAATCCTCACATCCTGTGTGTTTTAGAAGGATAGAATGGCTCTTTGCCATTGGATCGAGGATGATGATGGTAGAAGATGCAGAATGCAGCAAAACATTTTTTTATTGCAAAAACTATGCAAAATTTAGACAAGGCAAAATGTGCAAAAATACAAGTAATTATATAGGAAGAGTGGTATATAATGCATAAATAATGTTGCCTGGAGTATCCCTTTAATTATTACACTTCATTGCCTTTTCTTTTGTTTAGTATCTTGAGATTACTTTTACGACAGGTTGTTTCAAATAGTACTATTTAATCATTTTCCATTTTTAATAAACTCAGTTTCTTATTTCTGGTTTTATATAATACTAACGTTACCCTTTGCAGAAGCAAAAAAATCTCTGATGTAAGAGAACACATTTGCCACATAATGTTTAAATTATATATTCTTTTTACAAATCTTAAATTTAAAATGCATTTTCTGTAATGAATCAGTAGTTTTGTATTTATCTTTGTATAAGTGTCTGTAAAAAAGATCCTTCAATACGAGCACTTTGTACACCACTTTCACATGTTTACACATTTATAAATCTTAATTTGACAGCTGACAAGGTGAAAAATTATTGTTTTACATTGACTATCATCTATGTACCTATAAACAAATAATTTTGTTTGCTCTTCCTATATCATCTGTCAGGCGTCTCTCATACCACCTAAAATATTTAGCTGTGCAATTTGGAAGAGAAGACAAAAAAACCTTTTCACAGATTGTTCACTGGGGGATACTTCAGTATTTCAAGCATTGCAAAGGAAATGATATTGTCAGTAACTAGCAGACTGGGACAATACTTTAACCATGTCTCATGCAATTGAGAAGAAATACGTTATATCTATATTTCAACTCTGCAACATAGATACCGGGAAAAAAGCAAAACAGGATTGGTTTTCAAGGTCTAATGTTGCTCAAAACTGAAGGGAACGCATACATTTAATAGCCAAACAATCTCAACAAATAGGAGCAAGTCTGCTGGATCCAAAATACCAAAAAATGAGCATTTCATCCCAAAACAATTTAGGTTATGTTAGGATGAGTCTTCAGCCAAGAAAACAAAATTCAGAAAGCTATGAAACCTTTTCCAACTATCAGTTGTAGAACAGGTAATCACACAATTATTACTTTTACCAATATTGCAATTCAAATTTAATAATGCATTCAGAACCATGTTTAGGTAAATCTGTTTCTATTTTGAGAGTCTTCACGTGTTCATTTTTTAAAACGGCTTTTATTTTCAGCTATTGTGAACAAATCAAATCCCATCTACTTCTGAACTAATCAATCCATCCAGGATTTAGCTGTGAAGTCTTATTAATTGAATAAGAGTCCATGTGTAAATCCCAGGCGGATTGATTCATCCAGGCACAGATTAAAAGACAATTGATTCAATGTAGCAGCTGAATCTCACCTGTGTACAAGTCTAATAAGAAGCATTCACCATGGAACCCAACATTTCTGACCATGTAGCACTAGGCACCCAAAATAGCACCTGTTTTGCCATGATACGTCTCCCCAAAATGTCTTGCCCAATCTTGATTTTTCAGGTAAGAGATCTGCTTAACATATGGACAAACGTTAATAAACAGCCATTATGCGATCATAAGAGACAAAACAAAACATATTTACATTATTAACTAGTGATACATTCAAACATTCTGCGTATGAACATAATAGATTATACAAGGAGCAAACGGGTGGGCAGATCATGATCATCCTGCTTAGGTTCGATTATGGTAGATGGCAGAGTGTAATACAGGTGGAAGTACTGAGTGAAACAAAAAGCAAGACCTTGAAGATTACTACGAGAAGCAGACTTTATTCTACGGGTAGATATAATATCCAATCCTTCTTCATGAGGCCAAGAGACTTCCTGCAGACATAGCTGGAAAAAGAATGCTCTGCGGTGTAAAAGTAAATATTTTTTCTTTGTTATTGTCGTTAGCCTTGTAACACAGCATTGGCAGGGAAGGGGTTAACTGTCTGAATCTCTGGATTGCCAATATACAGGAAGCAATACTGATGCAGCCAAATTCGTTTCAGTGTGTACTTGATTTTTGTTGATTGTTAAATGAACTTTGTGAAACTAAACACAGCAGATTTAAAGTTCATATCGTGCTGCTAAAAATCTGAAAGTATTGGACTTTTTCATTTCAATCGTTCGCCCATCTACTTATTCTACAAGTCCTCCCTTCTACACAAGTAAGCTGCCAACACACAGTTTCCGAAGGCTATCAAACAAATCCCTTATTTATTGTGTTTGGATAATGTGATTGCTTTCTCTGCTCAATCATATTGCGGGAAATGGTGCATGAACCTTCATGTTTTCATGAGTCAGATTGCTATAAACAAAACTGCCAAATGTGTATGAATTATGAACTTACACAAAAACATTCACTCATTTCAAAAAATAAATCGAAAAAACAGATTAGTATTATGGTTGTAAAAGCTATGGTGTAGATGTGGGAAGTAGACAGCACATAATGCTTCAATCTATAGCCTCAAAAGAGTGGTAACTGACTCGATTGGGTGTGAATGCCAAAACTCTGTGGAATAGCATGTTTTTGAGATGTAAAGACTGAAAATTGCCTTTTTAAAAATCCAGGGCTCATAGTTATATGGAAAATGTTCCTCCTCTCTGTTAAATACTGTCCGACAAAAGTTTACCACGCTGACATATAATATGCAGGTAATGAAACACGTCTTGCATTTCTATGTAGTAACACACACACACATACATACATCTATACACACACACTTATTATTGGTTGCTTGGAGAAAGGTAGCTGGACTTGGTCACTCATTCAATTTTAAAGACGGAATAAAAATCCAAATACTGACATATTGGTACCACACTCAATAATGCAGGTTAACATAACGAATAATACAGGTTAATGTAGCTTAGGCAAAAAAAGGGGGAGGGGGAGGCTGCGCCACAGGTAAAAAAAAACAACCTGATTATAAACTATACAAGCACTTATACAAGTCACTACATAAGAGACAATACATACAGGATAAAAAAAAAAAGAGTTCGAAATATAGATAATGAATAATAATCAGGAGTCCAAAAAGTAAGTCCAAAAGAGTCTATGCCTGGTAAATACAGCAAAAAGTCCAAATAAAACATTGTATAAAAAGTCAATCACAATCTTGACTAGGGAAGTATTCCTCAAGGTATGGTATGGGCATGGCATATTCCTGAGATCCGTATGAAAAAATAAAAAGACAGCAAATAAAGGTGCAGTATATCCCATTCGGTACTAAGTACTATTTTGTAAGAGGACACCTGATTATTATTTATTATCTATATTTTGAACTGTTTTTTTTTTAAATTTTGTATGTATTGTCTCTTATGTAGTGTCTTGTATAAGTGCTTGTATAGTTTATAATCAGATGTTTTCACCTGTGGCGTTGCCTCCCCCTCCACCTTTTTTTGCTTTGTCTACTCTACAGGGCCTTTTTCAGGTGTGCTGCCTTATATTTATCTCTGTAAGGTCTAGTATATTAGCGCTGATCCTTTGTACATATTTTTAATATAGCTAAGCCTGTACAATATATTCCCATAGTTCATTGAGCAGTTGGATGAAGATCTTATTTAGTAAATACAAGAGTTCCATCCTTCATGCTCCTATCTTTACCAAAACTCCATGTGAGTAGGGGTTAACCAATTGTCTAACCAAATGGAAGTGCACAGCTGTCTCCCCATCCAGTCACTCTCTGACCCCATGTAATGGTTTATAGGGGCTTAGCAGAGGCAGGAATCCATGTTATCATGTGTTCACTTACAATATGAAGTGGGGGAATATAATTACTCAATGTTCTCAGTGTTGTGGCCCAAGGTGAAGTCTGAATGCCTTTCTCTTATAAAGTATAATGCCAAAGGCTGTTTTTCTTCTTTTGCATTCATCTTTGCTGACTGCTAAAAAGGTGCATTCATGTACTTTTGTCATGATTTATGCCCAACCTGTACTAAGTAAAGTGCCATGGGTTAACCAGATTGCTTTCTTTGAGCTTGTTCTTTGAACTTGGCACCCGGCTTGCAAGGATAAGCTTGTCTATGGCAGAATTCAAATAAACCTCTTGAAAAATAAAAAATAGCAGCTGTGAAAGGACTCTTAGGGAATACTTTTATTGCTAAAAGCACAGACTTTCAAATAAAACAAAGTTGTTTTTGTTACCGCACTTTAACTGCAATAATATGAGAGATGCTCTTCAGTGTATCTTTCTTTTGTGTTTTACGTGGCTGATAGCCAGAATAGCATCTGTTCAATAGAATCCAAACACCTCTCAGACTTTTATTTCTCTGTTAAAGATTTCTGGAAGACTTCTCTGGTCAACTACATATAGTTCAATGATTCATTTTGGATTCTATGCGTTGATATCCCTCTGCCTCCCGTCATGTATTCGAATCCCGTCAATTACATGTTAAGACGGAATCCTAAAAAATCAAACTAGTTACCTAATACTCCAATACTTTACATAGAAATCAGCCCTGCTCCCTCAAAATAGATTATAATGGAAATGAGTCACTAGTAGCACAGAGCCTTTGAACATGGGGTTCAGCAGCACACAGTTCAACCATTTGTATGCATGTCTATTAAATTTCAGCAACAACAAAAAGCTGTGGTACCACCATCTCTTTAAGGACACATGACGGGCATTTTCTGTCATGCTGGCCTATTACTTCTGAAGCTGTGTCCATTAAGGGACTGACCAAATACTAAATAAATGAAAATCAATGCTTAGTAGATATACTGCAAATGAAAACTTGCATGAATTTAATTATGCATGTTTTCATTGGGGAGTATATCTAAAAACAGATTGCAAAACCTACAGTTCTCCTGTATGCAATCCTTGCAAGCTCTCCCCTTCTAACCCCGCCCAGACTTTCTGTGACTGTCCAATCACAGACTTCCCAATGCAGATCAATGAGAAGTCTTTGTAAGTTGGGTACTTTAGGTAATTGCTGCCCCTTATAGTCAGCTTCAATGAGCTAACCAAACCAGGAAGTATCAGGACCTGTTGTCTGATTGAGATCCTGGAGGGGGTGTAACCAAGTTAATTTATAAAGGTGCACTTTAAAAAAATTTAAATAATATTACACACTCTTCACACATATAGCTTTACTGCAGGCTAATGTTGTTTATGGGTCAGGAGTGACCCTTTAAGTAGTTTTAATACTTAAATTCACAGACAATCCCAGCAGGATCCAGCTAGTTTAATATTTGTAAGCTCCCAACACTCATTACAAATAAATTTAAAGAGACTTATATGAGCATAATGAACAGTCACACACCTTCAATGTCCATGTGTCACATCACATATGGTCCCTACTTTGTCCCAGTATATCTCTTGACTGGGCTGGAATTTTAGTGAAATTCCAACACAGTCAGGATGAATCATACATTTTCTATCTTCATGAAATACTAATTTTTCAAAGGGTGTGACAGTGTCACTTTCAGTAGATTTTTATCTCATTCATACATTTTATGAAGCATCGGTCATGTCACACTAACTTTATTGCATTCTACAAATTGTGATGTTGCAGTGAATGTGATCTACTTGGACTTTAGCAAGGCATTTGATACGGTTCCTCTCAATAGATTAGTGTTGTAAATCGCTGGTAAGACCACATCTTTAATCTGCTGTGCAATTTTGGGCACCTGTTCTAAAGAAGGATATTATGGCACTAGAAAGAGTGCAGAGGCCGGCTACAAACTTAATAAAAAATATGGAACACTTTAGCTATGAAGAAAGGTTAACAAATTTAAACCTCTTTAGCTTTGAAAAACAGTTCCTCAGAGGACATATGATAACATTATACAAATATATCCAGGGCCAATACCAACCATTGTCTGGAAATGTATTCACAAATAAGACTATACACAGGACATGAGGTCACATATTTAGACTCAAAGAAAGGAGATTTAGTCTAAGGCAAAGGAAAGTTATTTTTTACAGTAAGAGCAATAAGAATGTGGAATTCTCCGTCTGAAGAAGTGGTTTTATCAGAGTCGGTACAGATGTTTAAACAACAACTGAGGGCATTCTTGTAAAAACATAATATTCAAGGATATAATTTTTAAATTGTGTGGTAATAGCTTCTTGATCCACGGATAAATCTGACAGCCATTCTGGGGTCAAGAAGGAATGTTTTTCCTAGTTTGCTGCAAAATTGAAAGTGCTTCAAATTGGATATTTTGCCTTCTTTTAGATCAACAGCAAAAATCAAATGTGAGGAAGGCAGAACTTGATTGACACATGTCTCTTTTCAAACTATGTAACTATGTAATAATTATGTAATTAAGTAATAACTATGTAATCCAATCTAAAATCTTTTAAGAGATCTATGGCAATATATCTCAGCACATAATGCACCTGTCATGGTTGAATATAGTTATTACCTGTTATATGTTAAATTTATATATGTGTGTATGTATGGATATATATACATAGTGTTTGTATATTGTATTTTTTTGTAATATTGTATCCTAATGTAACAATGCAATGTTTTGTGGACCCAGGACATACTTGAAAGCGAGAGAAATCTCAATGTATCCATCCTGGTAAAATATTTTATAAATAAATAAATAAATGTAACATATTGTTGTTGATTTTAATATGCATAGTGCTGGCTGGGCATGATGTGAGCAGTACTGTACAGCAAATGGCACTATTAATTTCCTATGTTCGCCACATCTATAAGGATAGCTTCTGTACAATCCCTCTTCCATCGTACTCAAAATGCGATAGAAATCAGTGTGTTGTTGCTATGCTAGAAAAAAGTTACACAGCAGAAAAAAAACATGTCAATTGCTGCAAAATATATCTGGGTGACATGTTATACCCTAGTAGTAGTTTAACTCAAATTTTATAATAATGTATAAAATTATTTTTTTAACATAAAATTGAATCAAACATTATTGTTCCAGCTAAACACGTTTTTTAGATTTAGCATTATCACAAACAATAAAATCACAAGTATTAATTATTTTGGAACTGATGTCAACTGATACCCAGAGTACACTAGTAATTATCACAGCAAATGGTTGAACAATATTCCTCTAGGACAGTTTATGAGCATTAGACAAAACTGTTCAGATGAAACAAGTTATTTAATGCAAAGTGATAGTCTAAAAGGGAGATTTGCCAAAGATGATATACGATGGAGATAGTTGGATAAAGCATGTTTTCACACTTTGAATATGAATAGAGGGGGATTATCACTGACTAGGGCTGTGAGAATGAAAGTAACGTGCAACTAATCTAAGAAAATTGAGAATTTATTTTATTACAGAATATAAACCTAATTTTAATAATATTAGCAATCAGTTAAATAAGAACAATATATAAAAAGATGAACATTTTGACATCATTAAAATGGATCCTTAAAACAACACTAAAGCATTAGGAAAACAGACTCATATTCCTAGCATTTTGGTATCCCTGTACCCTATTAGATAGGTCCCACCACGTGTCACTTAAAAATAATAAAATTACGTTTTTTACTTTCCTTTTATCGGTACCAGGGCACCCTCAGAACTCATGGCCTCTCCCCCTCCCCTGTTGCAGGAATAGCAGTCTGTTTCCCCTTGCTTCTTGGGACTTTTCAGATTTTGGTTTAATACGTGATTACTTTTAAAAGCATTATTTATGGATTTTTAGGTCGGTTGAAAAGTCAACTTGAGAACCCAAAACAATCTTGGAAACTTATACTTGCATCCAGTGGAGATACTCTCTTGAAAAACCTTAGCAGTATACCAGAAAATATACAGACACTAGGGAAGGGGATACTGAAAAAGTACAGGAGTGGCAAAATACAAGTTAGAGACAAGAAAGGAAACACAAATTAAAAAAACAAAAAAAACAGCAGATTTTAGTGCACACATTCAGGTATCAACCACTGAAGTGGAAAAGGGATCATGCCCATCGGGGAAGGAACCAACATGAGTGAACCAGCATTTGGAACAACCTCCACCTTCAATGAAAAGAAACAAAATGGAAGAAAACAGGTAGACGCTCAGAGCCAGTCTAAAAACCCTCAGGTTAGAAACATCAATCACTAAAGTTATATCATATACATATCTTAGTCCTAAATGATATCATAATATATATTGTTAATTATTATAATGAAAACATGGAAACAGAGACTTATGTAGAGTGAGATTTAACCAGCTTAAATATTTGCGCACAGCCCTATATTTGAAGCTCTGTAGATGTGCTCATTTATTTTAAATCATCTGCTCTTTAAACATCACTCTGAGTACTGTTTTTACCAATACTTGATTCTATTAAACATCAGATAAAGTCTTTCAGGTGCTTTTATTTCATGGGTATTGAAGAACTGGGTGTCTTGGTACACCTGACAAAATAGAAAGTCATCATAGAGCTGTGGGGTTTGTTGGGTTTACATCACAACTCTAATGTTTCTTTATGATATTTTCTGTCAAAGATTGAAAAGTTATAATGATAGCATATGAATTATATACACACTGCTGCACTGTTGCCATTGAAGGCAAGGTAGAATGCCAGTCTATACATACATACATGTACATTATTTATTTAAATAATGTGTAATAGTTAAGAGAATTAGCTCATACGATCATTTTCTACTTTCTCATCTAATATCATATGTCCAGGGTCTTGTCCATAACCATAGGATTACCTATCTAAACAATGTGACAGTTGAAAGAAAATGTGAAAATCTAGGGCTATTAAATACATCAAAAATTAAATAAATAAAAGACACAACACCCAAATGCAGGACACGTCTTGGAATGTCATAATAGATACTGTGTTTCTTTAAAATTCAAACAATACATTGGATCTCATCTCCTGTTGGGAAGAGAGAGATTTATACAAATGTTATATTAATTATATAAAAAAAGAAACTATGCAATTTTTCAGCTACAAATTAAGATTTCAAAAGCTTTAAGGTCTATAAATGTTTTATTAGTGAAACTAGCTGAAATATTAAGTCAAGTTAATTGTATATACCTGATGTATTAATTAGGAACAATATATTATTTATTTCCATGTTACAGCTTTAGTGTTTCAAAAACTCCTGATAAAGTGAATTTAAATGTTAAAAAAAGTTAAAGGATCACGATAGGCACCCCAATCACTTAATCTCAATTAAGTGGTCTGGGTACAGGGGTCCTGTCCTTTTGTTCTTGTAATGTAAAATATCTCTGTTAGATTATATGTATGGTGGTGTTTTCATTGCAGGATTAACACACCTCTAGTGACTGACTTCCTGGCAGTCACTAGAGGTACTTCCACTGATTAACCAAGTCCAACTTAGTTGCTCTGTTAAATGTTGCTCATTGAGAGCATTTCATTGGTGCAGCATGATAATTCCTGCACATGCACACAAGTCTTCCAATGCTTCTTTAAGGAAAAGCACTGGATTGGCTGAGATCATCAATTGATGAGCTCAGCTGGGAAGGCAAGGTGGCAGCACGAGACCAGAAGGTCATGGGATATACACTTTTTTTAACCCATGCAGGGGGAACCCAAACATCTAAATACAGAGGACAGAGGACGACACTAAAGATTTAGGAATACATTTTCATTTTCTAACACTATAGTGTTCCTTTAAAAATATTTAGCTCTATCTTATTTCCAGAAATATATTTAATTTACAGTACTGCAAATGTAACATTAACCACTATTTTTAAAAACCAAAATCATATAACTAGACAGAAAACTGTGTATTACAAGCAGTATTTTGTACAATGAGATAATATTATTATTAACACCTATTTAATACGAGAGGCAGAGTGATCACCAGGAAATATCCCAAACTGGAAGTTTGTATAGGGGATCCTCAGTTTATCGATTTATAGCACAAAAATCCCCAAAGGCAAGTAATAATAAAAGAGTTTATCTAAGAATAGCAGATCTTCATCTTGAAGTTATATGCAAAAAAAAAATGTAATGTCTATAGTAAATATAATATAATATAAGACTAACTTGTGTTTCATAATAAATAGAGATACTTAGTCCCAGAACAGGTGCTTTTTAAAATTAAAATTACTAAAAAAAAACAACAGTGTTTGGTGTTTGTTTCTAATAATACAAATTAATGATATAAATATATGTATTGCTGTATTCTATCTATCATGGAATAGTAGTAGGTTATGTAGGGTACAGATGTTGCTCAGAGCAATACAGAGATCAATACAGGTTGCAGTAACACTTTCAATTCCTGTATTTATTTACATACTTAGTGTATAGGTTTTATTTTATTATAAATTATTATTTTGACATCCTGTTGTCATTTTTAGGAAGCTCTATTCTTAAAAATGTTGTCAGGGTACTTTCTAGCACACGTTTGGTAGACCATCTGACCAGTTTTAAAGATCGACATTTTATCACATTAATTGGATGTAAAACAATGTTATGTTTTTGTATATATGATAATATTTCAGTCACCTGTGAAATATTAAAAGATAAGGAATACTGTATAGTATCTACAACTTTTTTCCCTTTCAAAACTTCATGCAGGTTTTAACCGCCTAGATTGTAAGCTTGTTTCAACAGCCCAGGGATTGTTGGCCTGTATGATGATAATAATAATAATAATAATAATAATAATAATAATAACTATAAACATATGGAACTAGGTCCATCCATATGTGAAATTCAGGACACAGACGTTTCACAGCAGCTCCAGACAATAGTTATAGTCTCTCATAAGGCTTGTTGGTTTACTGATCAAGGTGTCCATTATTCAGTGATACCATAATATAATTAAATAAACCAAAAACCAATTGGACCAAAAGACACCTTCACAGAGTTAAGCAAAAGTTTTGTAACTTACCCTGGGAATAGGGATACATTTTCCAGAATTTGTACTATGAAGAAATCAGATGGTGCAAGTAGTAAATCAGGCCTAGGCCTTGATTTAAAATCTTACAAATATCAAAATTTTCAAATATCGAAAATTACATTATACAAAAAAATCTATATGTTTATATTTATATTTATAAATATAGAAAAAAATATCAAAATATTTCACAATTTTTATATTTTTCATAATATTAAATCATAAAAGCGTATCCAACAATATTAAATCAATTTTTCAGTGAAAATAACCTACTTGTGGCGTATTATTAAATAACCACATCTGCATTTATTGTTAGTCATGTAGAGTCATATTCAGTCTTTTTAAAAATACACATTCTTTAAAAAAAAGTTATGGAACTTTTAAGAAAATATAGAAAAGAAAATCACTGTTAAAGATTTTTGCTTTGATAAAATTCATGATGCAGTATTAGTAATAAGACTTTTAAACAACTCTTTGTCTCAGTCTAATAAACAGTGTGATTACAAGAACTCACCATAAATACTTTATGACTTTGCATGTTAATGTCCCATGGTGACATCAGTGGGACGGGGGATCTTGTAGTACAGCATGCACTTCACTTGTAATGAGTGTTACTCATATTCTCTAAATAAAGATATGCAAGAGGCCCATTATTTCTCTCATTTATTATTCATATTACTCATCAAATTATACTAATTGCAATGCCTAATGTTTTATTCAGCTGTTCCCTATTCAGGACAAGTAAAAATAGCTGTCGATATTTAGTCAATAAAACTGCAGGCTCAAATATTTTTTTTAAAACCATGGGATCTAAACAAGAACTGTATTATGACCAGAATTGTCATTACATACAATTATTAATAAGGGGAGATTAAACAAACATATGTAAAATAGAAGTAATCCATCATTATCCTAATTAGAGTACATTTGATTGGATTACAATAATACATGTAAGAGACATGCAATGCATATAGTAGTGTTTGCACAGCTAAGTAGGGATTGAATCCATTCCAATGTATTTTTTAACATAGAATTGTGTTTAATGTTTATTCATAAAATTGTGTTGCTTGTTTTCACATAACAGTAAGTGCTGTTACTTGCAATAGCTGGCTAGTGATTGGCTGCAAGTGTCAGCTGGTGCTCTAAGCCTATAACCAGCACCCTTTGCCTCTCAAAGAGGATCTGCTGTGGCTTGCAGGCAGTAAAGCAGGCCCAGGACCGCAAAGTACCCAGGTTCAAATCCACTGTTGGGCATTTCTGGGGCAACCACGTCTGGAAGTCATGGTGAGAACGAGGCTTGGAACATAACTTGGAGGAAAAAAGTATCAAACAGAAAAAAAAGAGGTATAGTAGATGGAATTATGGCTGTTTTTTAGAAAGACAATGTTATAGAGCAGCTGGAAATATTAGCAGAATGCTTGGTTGTATAGGGAGAGGTATTAGCAGTAGAAATGGCTCATGCCATTGTACAGAACACTGGTGAGACCTCACTTGGAGTATTGTACACAGTACTGGAGACCGTATCTTCAGAAGGATATTGATACTTAGAGAGTTCAGAGAATGGATACTAAACTGGTTCATGGATTGCAGGATAAAACTTACCAGGAAAGGTTAAAGGATCTTAACATGTATAGCTTGGAGGAAAGACGAGACAGGGGGGATATGATAGAAACATTTAAATATATAAAGTGAATCAACACAGTAAAGGAGGAGACTATATTTAAAAGAAGAAAAACTACCACAACAAGAGGACATAGTCTTAAATTAGAGGGGCAAAGGTTTAAAAATAATATCAGGAAGTATTACTTCACAGAGAAGGTAGTGGATGCATGGAATAGCCTTCCAGCTGAAGTGGTAGAGGTTAACACAGTGAGAAAGTTTAAGCATGTGTTGGATAGGCATATAGCTATCCTAGACTTAAGATAAGGCCAGAGACTAATTAAAAGTATTTCAAATTATTGGGCAGACTAGATGGGCCGAGTGGTTCTTTTCTGCCGTCACATTCTATGTTTCTATGTTTCCCTGTTCTATGGTTGCTATGGTGGAGTACAGAAGGAACAAGAAAGCATTTTAGATTTTAACCATTTAAAAACTGTTAAATCTTTTGATAATACTTCACCCAAGCACATCACTGTGATGAAGTTGTTTTGAAGGAAGAGAGATCTGTTAAAGGGACACTATCGTCACCAGAACAACTACAGCTTATTGAATTTGTTCTGGTGAGTAGAATCATTACCTTACATTACAGCCTAGTGATAACTTCACTGGCCACTCCTCAGATGGCTGTTAGAGATCCTTCCTGGGTCATGGCTGCCTAAAATGCATCTAAACATTCAGTATCTCCTCCCTCTGCATGCAGACACTGAACTTTCCTCATCGAGATTCATTGATTCAATTAATCTCTATGAGGAGATGCTGATTGGCCAGGGCTGTGTTTGAATTGTGTTGGCTCTGACCCTGATCTGCCTCCTTGTCAGTCTCAGCCAATCCTATGGGGAAGCATTGTGATTGGATCAGGGCACCACTTCTGGTGATGTCAGAGGTCAGAGGAAGTTCACAGGCAGAGACAGCAGCTTCAGACTTGAATACAAGTAAGATTTCACTATCTTTAGGGAGGTAAAGGGGGCTAGATAGTAGTTTTAACACTATAGGGTCAGGAATACATATTTGTGTTCCTGACCCTATAGTGCTCCTTTAAGCATCACTAGGCTTGGGCACTGCCAAAGTTTTTGTTTTGTTCAAATACATTCAGATGAAAAATAGTTTTGTTTCTTCTGAAACTAATGTTGTTCATAAGGCATTTAGGGTGCTAGCTACTTAGAAGCTAAATATCAAAATTATGAAAAACCCTCCCATTTCCTAATATTGGTCAACTAAACTAAGTCAAATTCTTAGTTATTGAAAAGGAATGTTTAAATTCTCCCTCATACCCCTACACACAGTGTTGCAAGTATGCCAACCAAGCATCATGCAGTCACTGGTTGCTCACAATCATTAAACACCAGCAAATTGTTAACCTAATAAAAGGGACAAGACACAAGTCCCCCATGCCGCCATAGTGGAGCCATAAAAATAATAATAAAGTGGTGGGGGCATAGACTATCCCTGTGCCTCCAACTGTTTTTTTTCATCTTCTTTTCCTCGGTCCCAAAAAAGGGTGAACAAAAAATACATAGGATCGCATCGCACTTATTAAAACAAAATAGAAAAATATACAATGCAATGGTGCTTTTAACATTTGTCACTATAATTCACTGGATTATATATTTAACTTTTTGCCAAACATAGGATTAAGATTGTAAAGAATTTACAATGCCTGAATTTTAATTTTTATTTTTTTTATACCAGTGTCTGGTTTTGGCCGAAGTATGCAGGCTGTACCTCTCCAAGAACACTCAGGGGTGGTTAATGAACAATGTGCTGACCAGGACTACCAACAAGCAGTGACAAAAAGAAGAAAACAAACAGTGCAACCAAAACAGACTTCCACTAACAAAATTAAATATCAACAGGGAGGAGGTGGGCTGGGAAGCTGTCCTCTTCTCCAGACCAGGCTTGAAAGGAAATGAGCAAATGAATGCCCTATTGCCTTTGGCTCCCGCATTTTGCAACAGGGGGTCACTGTCTACTTTTTTTATTTTCTGCCAGCCATATCTTGTTACATAGTTTTTGTGTATTTGTCCATTCATTACAAGAATGTTGAGTCATAGGCTTTCGTGAATCTTTTAGCTAAATGGGACTTTTCTGTTCTGGCAACAACCGCTTCTCAGTTCTTCTAGTTGAGTGAGTGCTGCATTAAGACAAGACCGCAACCTTGTGATTTGTGTACACAATGTTTTATTGGTCTGCTTGCTGCCTGCAGACTGTATTATTGTACTAACTTTGGAAGCGTTCTCAATAAACAACAGTTTGAGAAAAATTATACCGGGAATGCAGAGGTGTGTTCTTTGTCAGCTCATAAGTCAATATATTATATTTCATTATAATATATAAGATTTTTTTTTACATTTTTTGCATCAGGTAGGAAAGTTTAGAGATCCAAAAAGAATCTTGCACTCCACCATCTTACAATGTTACCAGAATCTACTGCTTTTGAATTTGTAAGATCAGAAGACAAACATTCTGCTAATTTTTAATGTTGTTTTATATTTAGATACTACTTTTCTGAATTGGAAAAATATTTCAGTAGTGATATATATTACGGATGCAGAGCAAGTAAAAGCCACAAACTCTGTCCTATCATTTATTTATACCTTGAGATTTCCCAGTGTTTAAGATACATATCCAGAAAGCATTTTGATTATATAGACCTTTAAATGTAAAAACTCCTTTTACTGTTTTGTTTGTTCAATTCCAGGAAATATTTGTAATCCCTATTATTACATTCTAAGGAATGTCTATTTACTGGGGATTTTATTTAATTACTTTCAATGTCATGAAAATGTTCTTTTGTTCTGTTCTTCAATATTCTGTTTTCTCTTCTATTATGCATAATATTTGGGACATTTGTGCATTACAGTTGCTATAGGACCAATGTCTTGAACTGTACAAATTCCACTTTAAGGTAAGTTTTACACTTCCTAACAAACACACAATACATTTCCTTAGCAAATAATATTTGTATTTCCTTTTCTCTATATAACGTTTGCAGTAGTACTATACTGACTATACTTTTATTATTATTTAATTGGAATAAACTCCACACCTTAACTAAATAGCTTCTTTTAACCTTATAAGTATTTTCTCCTTACACTATATTAATACTTATATATATATATAATGTGCCATCTCTGACCTTTTCGTTAGTTTGCCATAGTGTAGAACTGTATGGATAGAATTGTGTATTTTTGATACAAGTACGCAAGCCCTTTCTATCTGTTTTTATAGACTTTTTCTTCCAACTTTCCTTTTAATTAGATTGTATATATTGTAACTTTGCTTTCAGTAGAGCATTTTTTTTACATTATTAAATTCTGTATTGTTTAACCTAGATATCCACTGGCAATATTAAACAATATGTCACCTGAAGTGGTTATTCTTAACTTTTCTATTTTATTTTTTTGTTAATTACCATGTGAATTGCAAATCAAGAAAAGGTGTTTTACTTTTATGTAGAGCCATAATAAACTGAAAACTTTAGTCTTTCATATTCAGGTACAAATGTTCCAGTCAACTTTCTTCACCCCTCCAGATTAACAAATCACAATCAATTTATCTTTAAGCCACACAGTATTACAATTGACCCATCATTTTGAAAGAAAGTGGTATATTTCCTAAATCCCTCATGCCAATTAGCGACAGAACAGTCAAAATATTCTCTCATTCTCAACCATATCTTTGGAAACAATAAAACAAAATCATCATTAAACATAAAATAATGGCAATATAATTTGAATATAAAGCACTTAAACAGGCATTCTAAGCACCAAACCAAGTTTAACCTAATGAAGCTGTTTTGTTGCAAAAATAAGATGATCACATGAGCAAATTGCTCCATCGATAGCCATTATCACAGAGATTGGCTTTGCTCCATCACTAGCCATTATCACAGAGATTGGCTTTGCTCCATCACTAGCCATTATCACAGAGATTGGTTTTGCTCCATCACTAGCCATTATGACAGAGATTGGTTTTGCTCCATCCCTAGCCATTATGACAGAGATTGGCTTTGCTCCATCGCTAGCCATTATGACAGAGATTGGTTTTGCTCCATCGCTAGCCATTATGACAGAGATTGGCTTTGCTCCATCACTAGCCATTATGACAGAGATTGGTTTTGCTCCATCGCTAGCCATTATGACAGAGATTGGTTTTGCACCATCACTAGCCATTATGACAGAGATTGGTTTCGCTCCATCACTAGCCATTATGACAGAGATTGGTTTTGCTCCATCACTAGCCATTATGACAGAGATTGGTTTCGCTCCATCACTAGCCATTATGACAGAGATTGGTTTCGCTCCATAACTAGCCATTATGACAGAGATTGGTTTTGTTCCATCACTAGCCATTATGACAGAGATTGGTTTTGCTCCATCACTAGCCATTATGACAGAGATTGGTTTTGCTCCATCACTAGCCATTATGACAGAGATTGGTTTCGCTCCATCACTAGCCATTATGACAGAGATTGGTTTTGCTCCATCACTAGCCATTATGATAGAGATTGGTTTCGCTCCATCACTAGCCATTATGACAGAGATTGGCTTTGCTCCATCACTAGCCATTATGACAGAGATTGGTTTTATGTGTAAACATAACTGCCTACATCAAAAGCAATTGTACTTTAATACACCTGTTCACTACAGCCTGAGTTGCAGGTAGAGGACAACACAGGATATTTAAACTTAACTCCAAATATTCCCACTGAACCTTGAAACCTACCATGTCTTCTAATTGCAGTATAGCACAATGTAATTGTAACCGGAACAGGGAGTGACTGGTCCCTAATTTGGGATTCAGACCTGTCCTGCTAAAGTTTAAACACTGCATTTAACTGATTGTTCTCCATTTAAAAACTCATAAAAAACACATGAAAATATCTGCAACAATGAAATTTGAGAAAATATACAGCTGTAACAAGTGGGAGTATAAGAGAAAGCACATCAAATCCTAATCCCCTTGAATTCTGCCGGAATGTCACAACATATGCAAATATATGCAAAACAGTGAATCAATGCACATAACCAAGCTTTAACCAGTAGATGGCGATGCATCAAAGTTTATGGCTTTTGGAATCTGTGTTTCCTAAATTGTCAAATTGAGTGTACATTTTAGGATTAGGGTTAATCAGGTTACAAAATGCCATATAGATTAGTTTATCTCGGTTACAATGTAGGTTAGTTTAATATTAACTTTAGGAAGTCAATGTGAATTATATTTACCTAATAATAGATTTTTGTATATATTTCAAAGTCGAGTTCAGTTCAAGTACACTTGTATTTTACATACTTAGCGTAATACCTGCAATCTGAGGTCATACTTTTTAAGTTGCAATAACAACCTATCTAATCATAAAATTATTGATTTAAGACTTTGATAAAGTATGTGCATTCCAAATGTACACAATGTTTTTAGTCAGTGGTCCTCAAAAATGCCAATGTTAGTAATGAACACAAATATTTCTAACATAAGAGTTTCTTCTTATCCATTTAGATTTAACTCAGCATCTCTTAACTAAAAATAATGTAATTTAACTTACCTATAGTCCTACGCAGTGCCGTTCTCACTTCTCAGCTTCTCCATTGTATGCTAAGATCATCAGTCATGATGATTTCAGCCAATCCAATGCTTCTCCATGGAGAAACACCAGGGGTCCTACTGTGTATGCCAATAAGCATCTCCTCATAGGATGCTTTATCCTAATGAACCTCTATTAGAATGTTCAGCATCTTAGAGTAGTGCATGAATAGACGAAGTGCTGGTTCTAATGAGATTGCAGGATCATTTCAACCAGACAGTTTGCTGTTTCCCAGGTGCTCAGGTCCGGCATGTTGCTGACAGAGTGGATGGATTATTGACTGGGGATAACCCATCTGTCATGATACATATTAGTACCAATGACAAAGTCCTAAAGAATGAGTTTAGAGATTTAGGAAGTAAACTGAAGAAAAGGACCTGCAAGGTGGTATTTTCAGAAATATTACTTGTACCATGCATTACATTAGAAAGGTAGTGGGAAATTTGGGAGGTCAATAAATATACCACTTTTGTCATATGTGGTTTTATCAGAGTCTGTAAAGACATATAAAAATAAACTGGATGAATACGTGCAAAATCATAATATTCAGGGAAATAATTTTTCAGTTGTGGGGTAACAGCTTCCTGGTCCAAGGATAGATCTGACAGCCATTTAAAGTTCTTCCTAGCTTGTTGCAAAATTGGAAAGCGCTTTGTGTTTTTTTTGCCTTCTTTGGATCAACAGCAAAACCAGATGTGAGAAAGATGGAACTTGATGGACGCATGTCTATTTCAGTAATGTAAGTATGCAACCAAGTAAGGAAACACCTCAGTGGGCTTACTTAGAGCTGTTTGAGTGACAGCCACTAGAGGTGTCCTTAGGGAGCAAGGTAAATACTGTCTTTTCACAAAGAAGGCAGTGTTTACAAAGCAGAGAGTACAGAGACATATCTTTTGAGCAAAACACTACGTTCGGCTGTAGTGTTTTTGGTACTTTTGGTGCTTTAAGTGATTTTTTAAAGGAGTAAATGACCAGGTAACAGGTAAATGAGGTAAGATTTTTGTTTTTATTTAGCTTTAATAGGATCACACCTTGTCTTTCTTTATCCTCCAATATGCGTTCAATGAGCTGCTATTTCATTGAATTTAAATAAAATATTGAAAATTCTGCAATAAATTTCTGGTTGTGAGCTCATATTCCTCCACTGTGTTTTATGTTATGAATGTATTCGACATCCTGCGTGCTCCTGCGTTTTAATATACTTTTTCCTATATACAATATAGTTTCCATTACCCTGGAGAGTTTAAAAAACATTGGAACAAAATGCACTTATTCATATTTTTTTTCCTTAAATTGTTGTAATACAGTCAAACTGCACTATTTATTACAATTGTTTGTAACATTTCTCAACTTTATTGTACAAAATATGTGGCACTACATTATATATTTTAATGAAACTATTATTTTATTGCATCTATAAATCTATGTTTTGTTGATAATGCTTTTGTAAATTTTCATCTGTTTTGTTCCACCTTTCTTTAAATATTAGTTTAAAAAAATCTGTTTGTCATGTGCTAATCTTTTTAGAAAACAACTGTAAAAAAAAGCCAATTCAGTGAACATCAATGGCATCAGAATGTTGTTCGCACTAGGTAAGTGTGGGCAGATGAGAGAAAAAAGAGAGAAGATGATCAAGACAGAAGGAGTTCAAGTACCAGAAGGACAAATAGGAGATGCAGAGAACAGTTACAAGTATCTGGGGGTACCACAAACACATGGCAACCATGAGGAACAGGCAAGGAGGATAGCAACATCCAAGTACCTGCAGAGAGTCAGATAGGTCCTGAAGTTCTGAAGCTCAATGGCAAGAACAATTTCCAAGCCACATGGACCAAATGAGAGCGACTGATATTACATCAAGTATTCAGTTTTGATTCTAGCACAAATAGGACAGAAAACAAATATATTCCAAAGGAAGTACAAATCTCCTCTCCCTAAGGCTGCATAAAACTAAAGTTTACAGTCATGCTAAGAATTATCAATTCTATACTGGGCTTCTCATTGAAACAAGGACACTGACTTTTGTGGAGTGAATACTTTCAGGACTTCACTGAATTTAATTCACTTCTGCTATATGGATTTTTCCATAAAAGTCGTATTTAAAGTAGAAAAGAAAAAAATCAATATGCTGCAAGATGTTGTGGTTTGCATTGGGAAACTGCAATTAAGAAGCACAGTAGAATTTAGGACAGAGAAACTATTTATTTAAACTAGAATGAAGAACATAGATTAAAAAAAAAAACTCAAATTAGAAATGGAGAAATAAAAGTGCAGATCATTCTAGGTATGTCCTACTTCCAAGCTCGGGACTGTGAAATATTAGGCATGTCTGTGTTTAATGTGTATTTTTAGAGTAAGACAAAGAAAGCATTTCTTATAAATGAGAATTCGCTTTGCCTGGGTCTCTATTAAACTATGCATTTAATTGACTTGTATATATTGTATTGTAAAACACAATAATTGGGGTTGGGGTTGGGGTTGGATTCCCCCTACACACACGCACCCACACCCATAAAAAAAGAACATAGATATCATTTTCACCTATTGAATGTTCATTAACAGATACCTAGACCACTTAATCTCATTGAACTGGACTGGGTGCAGTGCCCATGTCTGTTTAAACTTGCAATGTTAAATATTCCAGACATCAACTAGAGTCACCTCCAGGTCCCCGAAACAACATTGGACATCCTCACGCTTTGCATGAGGACATCTAATGTCTTCAAATTCTGCATAAGAAAGCGCTGATTAAATGCTTTCCTAAGTGGAAGCTGTAACGTGCGTGCAGTAAGTGCTGTACATGCACATGCACATTAGTTCTCAACATCGCGGGAAGAGGAGATCTAGCCAGCATTGACGAGGAGACCTAGCTAGCATTGACAGAGCCTCTGTGCTGCTAGAAAGAGGTAAGCAAGAAAAGTTGTTTTAAGCCTTTCATGTTCGTTGGTTGTGGGGGGAGGACCTATTTAGTTAGAAACCGGGACACTATAGCATTACGAATACAGGTTTACATGGCAAAGGGTATGGTGTCCAGAGTGCTTAGCACCCACTCTCCCTGGTGTGAGATTCCAGCCGCCTGACTCTGACATTTTCACGCAAATCCTTTAGTGTGTCAGTTTTATCCAACTTGTGTGGGGCATGCAGTTGTTGTTTCACATAAGTAGGTACGTTCTTTCTCTCCTTTCTGGACATAGGCATGAGTATCCTATGTTGCCGGCTCGGGCAAATGCTGCATGCAGCCTGATTTAAAAAAAAAAAAAAATGTGTAAAGCATCTGAGTACAAATTGATAGCAGCCTCTGTATTACTGCATAAAAAAATAAATTCAGTAATTATACAGAGATGCATGCACGGCTGGTTTCGGCAAGGGTTCTCCATTACATTTCCATATCACACTTAAAAAAAATACCATATACATGTTTGTTGAATATTAAAGCACTTTTATTACAGCAGTCATAAATGACCTGCCAAACTCTAGCCCCCAAGATGTAGATGGCTTACAACACCTAAAACTATTTGAACACAATAGATAAACAGAGAATCATGGAAGTTGTTGCGTTGTAGTGGGGAGATGGGGCATGGTGTGAGATGCAGGCTTTATGGCATTTGTCAGTCTTGACAAAGACCCAAACGGGATGCAGCATTGCCATCAAAGTTCATGTAAAAATACACATGTGCATTAACACTGTTATGTTTCTCTGTGTTTTCGTGATTTGTAAGTTCACAAGTTAATAATTATGACATACTGCATGCATTAGAGGTTGTTCTTCAGTTCTTGAATCTAAATGTAAATTAACAGTTACTACATTTGTTCTAAAACCAACACCTTTTTCTTTAATCATAGATGTTACTTTGTAACATTGGACTCTGACATGTTTGTCAATTTTATCAACTAAATAATTGTGTGCAGCTATGAAAGGCCGCGATGGCCACGGACCGAGGCCGGCCGGTCTATGCAGGGCTGGCGCTATCCGAGCACCGGCCCCGCTGTGTTCCATTAAGGGCCGGTGGGGAGATCAAAAATCTCCCTCAGCGGCCCACATGCTGTCAAAATGCGGCCTCTGGCGGCGAGAGAGGGAGGGAGACAGCCAGGAGAGGAACCCGGCGGAGCACTAACTTGCAGCTCCGCCGGGTTTCTCTCGCGGGATTCGGGCCATTGCCATGGTAACGGTCCGGGTCATGAGAGTGAATTCTAGCCCCACAGGCTAGAGTTCACTTACCATGAGGACCACCAGGGATAGATGTCAGAAGCACGACCCCCCCTCCCCCTTCCAGGCTACAGGTAAGAAGGGGGGGGGGTATAATGTTGTTTTTATTTTATTTTGTTTTGTTTTTTATTAATAAATAAATACATCAATATTGGCCTCCCCACAACACACAATCCTTACAAACACACACTTCACCCTCACACAGCACCCTAACACACACATCACCCTAACACACACACACAGAACCCTAACAGACAGCACCCTAACACACACAGCACCTTAACACACACACACAGCACCCTAACACACACACACACACACACACACAGTACCCTCCCCAACACACAATCCTTAGACAGCACCCTAACACAGACAGCATTCTAACACACACAGCACCCTAACACCCTCACACAGCACCCTAACACACACACACACAGCACCCTAACACACATACACACAGTACCCTCCCCAACACACAATCCTTACAAACACACAAATCACCCTCACACAGCACCCTAACACACACATCACCCTAACACACACACACAGCACCCCAACACACAGCACCCTAACACACACAGCACCCTAACACACACACAGCACCCCTACACACACACACAGCACCCTAACACACACACACACACACACACACACAGTCATCTAACAGACAGCACCCTAACACACACAGCACCCTAACACACACAGCACCCTAACACCCTCACACTGCACCCTAACACACACACAGCACCCTAACAAACATACACACAGTACCCTAACAGACAGCACCCTAACACACACATCACCCTAACACCCTCACACAGAACCCTAACACACACACACACACACACACACAGTACCCTAACAGACAACACCCTAACACACACAGCACCCTAACACACACACACACACACAGTACCCTAACAGACAGCACCCTAACACACACAACACCCTAACACACACACAAACAGCACCCTAACACACACACACAGTACCCTAACAGACAGCACCCTAACACACACAGCACCCTAACACACAGCACCCTAATACACAGCACCCTAACACACACAGCACCATAACAGACAGCACCCTAACACACACAGCACCCTAACACACACACACACAGCACCCTAACAGACAGCACCCTAACACACACATCACCCTAACACACACAGCACCCTAACACACACACAACACCCTCACTCACACATCACCCTACCACACACAGCACCCTAATACACAGCACCCTCACTCATACACAACACACACACACACATCACCCTCGCACTGCACCCTCACACAGCATCCTAACACACTGCACACCTCACACACACATACTGCACCCTCACACACACATACTGCACCCCCCACACACACAGCACCCTCACACACACCCTAAACTCCTTACAAATGCACACTACACCCTTCACACACACACTGCACACCTCACACATACACACAGCAACCCCCAAACACGCACACACAATACTTCCAAACATATATGTATATATACTACAGAACCCCTCACACACATACTGCACCCCTAAACACTTTAAATTCCAGACAAACACTAGATTCCTTACCCAACACTGGATCATCTACAGATATACACACACTAGATCTCTATATACACTCTGAATCCTCTATACACACACTCACTAGATATCCTGTACACACTCTGGGTCCTTCAAACACACACCAGATCTCCTACACACAGATGCTGCACCACCTACACACACACACTACATTTCTGACATACACACTCTGGATCCCCAACGCACACACTAGATTCAATGTAAGTAAACACATAGTGTCTCCATAAATGGGATACAGTGAGCATCCCAATTATGGAAACCCCTGAGACAAGTTTCAAGCAAACACAACACAAGCATGTTATTAAATTTGCTTGTGCTGTGCAGAACAAATTCAGGGCCCTTTTCTCATGCCCTGGAAGTACATTGAACCAACATGCTCACTTTGAGATGGGGCGTGCTTGGGGATGACAAAACACACCCTATCTTGCCCCGCCCCCTTTTCAGTGGGCCGCTGTGAATAAAAAATGCCCAGGCCGAATGTTTCCCCAGTACGGCCCTGCTTGTGGGTATAAGTTCATAGAATGGTATGAAGGGTGTTGCAGATATTATATGCCTACTACAAATACTGTAAACATTTGTATTACTGATGAGAATAGTGCTTAATTGGAAATTAAAAAGCTGCCAATTCATTAAATAAGCAGACATTGACAGAGATATTGGAACAAGTAGTTTAATGGAAGCAAAATGGTTTTCGGACATGTTAAGTCTCATCTAGTGTAATAGACATCTGCCTGGATCTGATAAAACCGAAGTTGTGGAGCATTTGTTAAACATCCACATATGGGAGCTCTTTAGTTACTAGTACATGATGGTTTTAAGATAAATGCAAGAAATGAAAATGGATTTCACCAAAATGATTTTCATGAGGAAGAGTAAGTTGTAGCAGGATAAGGACGCATTTACCAAATTGACTGTGCTGAGCCACCTTTTGAAAAAAACAAAAACAGATTCAGACAGCCTCCATGAAAAAGGGGTTTCATGGTTATAGCAAAGTTAATTGGGCTTTAATCACACACAGAAGGCTGCTGCAGGTTCCTAGCAGGCAAAAATGAGCATGACATCATTATAAGTTGAATACACTGTGTAATAAGGGAAATTAAAACAAAATAAGTTGTTTTTCACAAGGTTTGTTAGGAGGTTGTGTCAGTTACAGCCAGAGGAGGTGGCTGTGATTTAACTCGTAAATGGTAGAGAATTGAGCAGTGAAAAAGCAGGGACATGATCTACAAACGAAAAAAACCTCCATTAGGTTAAATTTGATTCCCTTTTAGGATAAGGCTTTTGACAAATGCCTTTATACCACACACCTAGTAAATTAATACTCTTTAAAAAGGTTAAAACAAAATGATTGCTCCGTCTGGCGTAAATGAATGTGTTGCTGATTTATGGAATAAACATGTTAATCTTTACATTTTGTGGTTCTTTCAATTTTAGCGCTTACCATTTAATAACATTTAAAGTGGACTTTTATTCAAATATTCGAGGAAGACAGAACAAGCATTAAATGCTGGTAAGCATGATATTGGAGTGTAAAGTCATGATGTTTTCTCTGACAATTTGGTACCCCCGTTCAAGCACAGAACTTATACAAAAACACAAGAGTATAAAATTGGGAAGCAGTCAAATGGCATGAGTGGGTGGAGCCTAAAGAGAGGGGTGGAACATAACAAGAGGGGCAGAGCCTATCACTGCACACCTTGGCGATGTGCCTCTTGCACACACCCAGGATCGACCCTTGCCCACCAGACACCTGTCTTAGTCTGTGCCGTAGATGTCCGCCTATACAACCTTGTGGGTAATCCGGGTCTGATTATGGGAGTTAGTAGCACCATCTGGAGTGTCTAAGATTGCCTGCCCATGTCCCATATATATTATTTTTAAATCTGCTATTGGTTGCTAAAAACTAATTCTTCAATGGATGTTTAGCTGCTGCAAAACCTCTCAAAAAAGCAATCTATGCAAAAAAAAAAAAAACAGCTAACAGATTCTCCTGGCCAGTGCTCAAATTGGAAGATGTCTTTAACTGTAACACCAGCTAAAGACATTTTTTTTCATTTTAAATTCCGAATCCAATATTAACAACAGAGTCAGTTTTACCATCCATTAACAGCTTCATTGAATCTGCAATACCTTTTTTAACATTAGAAAACAAGTTTGTCAAAAAATGTCACGGAGGGCGGCTGAAGAGTGATGTTATTGTTCATTTTTGGCATAATCTCTCACGGTGCCGAGAGAACATTATTCACATTGTCTGAACTGCAGAAAGGCATTGTACATTGTCCAAACTATTCAATCCTTAAGACACTGCTGCTGGGAGTGTGCACAAAGCATATTTAATGACATAACCACCTAAACATACATAATAGAGATTGTTTTCCCACAAAGTCCATGTTTCAGCACTTCATAAATTCCCAATATATTATTTTTTTCCAACTTAATATGAAGGTAATTTTGACACTGACAAAGTAAATTTTTTCTGAGAAAATACTCTAATTTATATTCAGTATTAATCCCCCATTAACACAAATTTGTCAAAATCTATCCTCTCCCATTTGCTTTTAGACTACAATGATTCTTTTCGAATTCCCTGCGAGCCACAGGCTGTATGGGAATAATGGGAGTTGTAGTGGAATCACAACAGGAGGCTCTGATTTGACACATCTTCTTTCTATCCGCTAAACATCAAGAATGTACGTAGCCTTTTGGTTTGATTTAAGGCTTAAACATTTATAGAATTGTGTAATCTTTGGCTTTTTCCACATAAAATACGATGCACTATGTGAATGTTTATTATTATGTTATTATTAGTGTTATTGTTTATATTTGTGCAACACAGAAGTTATTTTACAGATTATTTTTGGCGTAAACTCATTCACAGCACCAACAATACCAAGTCTGTAATAGAACCCGGTTTGTGACTAACACTGAATGGGTTAATTATATTAACATTTGCAATAGATTAATCAGTGTTATGCAAAAATATAATATAATTTGATCTTAGAATTATACACACTGTTTTATATTAACCACAAATATCCTTAATAACTATATTGCTGAATATAAATGTGCTTGAATCGGTCTGGTTTATTGTGCACAACTCCCCCCCCTACTGGACATGTTGCTAATATATCAAATATCATAAAATCACATAATTTCTGCATATACTATTTCAATAAATCCTTTGATTTTTTTCTTTGTTTTGTTTAAAGTTTAAATATATTTTTTTAACTGACTGTAATTTATCCAACGATGCACAGACTGCAATGCTAGATGATGTTAAAAAGGTTTTAATCCTAAAAGTGCCGTTGGTGAATAAAATCCAGCACTTGTTCTCAGTATGTGTGCAGGCGAGAGTTAATGGTCTCGAAATCCTTTAATAATAGTAGGTCATAGAGTCAGATATACATATGGTGAATCTAACCATATAGTTTATGTTTAAATATATGGGGAGCATTTTTGCACATAAAGTTTCCCTGCCATAAATCGATGGACCTTGAATTATTCATTGTACAAAATCTCTTATCCAATATGCAATGCTCACTTCTTATCAGGTGTGGGATTTCTGTAGGTGCAATTTTTTTGAACGCGTGAACTGTGTGTTTGGCTAAAATATCTTCCAAAATATTTATTGCACCCAAATCTCAGCCTCTCATACTAATGTAATGTCTATTTGATTCTTTAAACGTTAAAGTTACATATTTACCCACAGACTTGTCAAGGCATTAACAGGTGCTATCCTGGGGCAAAGTGCTAAATATGGAGACATCACTATGAAAACCAATAGTATGTTCCTGGATGTTTAGTACTTTACATTAAAAAAGCATCTGTTTTGTGTTAATACATTTCTGCCTTAGTATTCTGAGTCCAATCACTTCCATGATATGAGCAATTCAAATGTAAAGGTACCATAAGCAAATATATACTGATCAGCCACAACATTAAAACCACTGATAGGTGAAGTGAATAACATTGATTATATTGTTACAATGACAGCTGTCAAGGGGTGGGATATATTAGGCAGCAAGTTAACAGTCAGTTATTGAATTCCATGTGTTGGAAGCAGGAAAAATAGGCAAGCGAAAAGATCTGAATGGCTTTAAAAAGAGCCAAATAGTGATGGCTAGATGACTGGGTCAGAGCATCACCATAACAGCAATTCTTGTGGAGTGTTCCTGGTGTGCATTGTTTAGTACCCACCAGAAGTAGTGCAAGGCTTACAACCAGTGTACCGGTGTCAGGGTCATGGGCACCTAAGGCTCATTGATGCACATGGGGAATGAAGGTTAGCCAGTCTGGTTCGATCACATGGAAGAGCTACTGTAGCTCAAATTGCTGAAAAATGATGGCCATGATAGAATGGTGTCAGAATTCACAGTGCATTGCAGTGTGCTGCATATGGGGCCGTGTAGCTGCAGACTTCTCAGAGCCCCCATGATGACCCCTGTCCACTGTCGAAAGCCCCTTCAATGGGGACATCAGCACTAGACCATGGAGCTAAAAATATCTGCTGTCAAGTGCCTATCCAGCCCATTACACTGGACTTTGACTTTATGATTTATTCACTAAACCAAAAACTGTGAAAAGTTAACAATGTGAATTAAAATGTTTATGTTAGAGTGCTGAGCTGAACATTCCAATTTTGGTAACATTTTCCAAAGTGTACAATTCTCTTGGCTATTTCCCTAAATTCCTGGCATTTATTTTATTTTTTTCACTCTACACCGGGTTTTAGGAACTATAGCATTATATTAATTTTGCTCAGCCCCTGTTTTTCTGTGATGACATTTACTGAATAGACTATTTATTAAGTCAAAAACAATCACCATGGAAACCAATAACAACCAATAAAGTCATTCAACATTCAGCAACATTCCAGTGTAGCACCTACTTTGCCTTAGTAAAACAAGTTATCGACATCTGGGCAGCCAAATGGAAGAGTTCCATGTAGAGTTAATGAGCACACATTATGTCACATTTATATGCATTCTAGAACACTTTTATCTTTCTGCAAAACAAATAACTATTTAATCTGCCTTATACATGGAGAACGAAAATGGTAGAAGCCAGACAATCCATTATTTAGTACAAATGTTTTCCCTTTACTATAAAATAGAATTTTGCAAATGCAAGATGTAAAATAAAATGGTGGCCATTGCATCGATCAGTGGCTGGTGGCTTGCTCGTACTTGATGATGACTGGCTTATACTTTTTCCTGTGACCTTTTGGGGGCTTATATAATGCCCCACTTGTCCTGGAACCTGTTCCAAAGTATTTTAAAGACTGATGTGTGTTATATGTATTTCTCAACTAATCTTATAACCAATCAAATTGGGGATTAAACTAGTTCCTAGTTCAACATTTTGAAATGTGATATATATTAGTTAAAACTTGAACTGGTTGTTTTATTGTGTGAAAAGGTCACCACATCCAAAACTCCAGTCCTTGCGGTCCATGTTCAATGCGTAATGCGGCATTAGCGCAGGTTTACACATTTAATTGGATGAGTCAGTGATTAATGAAATCCTTCATAGGGTCACCACATTGCTATTTATTCAGGGATGCTTCTACAAAAATGCATACTTTTTGGAGGTCACATGTAGATTGTCTAATGTCTTCATAGACCACATTGACTACATTATTTTGTTTAAAAAAATCGAGCATTTTCCTAGAAGAAAAAAAGAATAAAAAGATTAATATTCCAAGAAAAAAAGGAGTGAAATATAATTTTTTGAAAAAATAAACTAGAGGTTAACCTGCACAAATACTAGACAACTTAATTCTGTGGTCCCTGACAGAGACTATCCAGCCATAACTACCTATCCAGCCATATCTACCTATCCACCCATATCTACCTATCCAGCCATATCCACCCATAACTACCTATCCAGCCATATCTACCTATCCACCCATATCTACCTATCCAGCCATATCCACCTATCCAGCCATACCTACCTGTCCAGGGATACCTACCTATCCAGCCATATCTACCTGTCCAGCCATACCTACCTATCCAGGGATACCTACCTATCCAGCCATATCTACCTGTCCAGCCATACCCACCTGTCCAGCCATATCTACCTATCCAGCTATACCCACGTGTCCTTCCATATCTACCTATCCAGCCATATCTACCTATCCAGGGATACCTACCTATCCAGCCATATCTACCTATCCAGCCATATCTACCTATCCAGGGATACCTACCTATCCAGCCATACCTAGCTATCCAGCCCAGTCTATCTATGCAGCCATACCTACCTATCCAGGGATACTTACCTGTCCAGCCATACCTACCTATCCAGCGATACCTACCTATCCAGCCATATCTAGGTCCTAGCATATCCTAGAAAGACCCTGAGAGTACCAGCTATCACAGAGCTCATCATTAATCTCTTCAGAGGGGAGCGAATGAAAACATTAAATAAAAGACTGATGCAGAATGATGCCAAATGAAAGCTTTGTAAAAGCCAGTCTAATTTCCTGATATTTTTCTGCTGTTTTCCTTTCACCATTGAAGTCTATGCTCACCAGGGGCTTTCATTTAGCACAATCTATACACTCATTGTATTTACAGCATGCTGACTGCTATCCCAAACAACTTGCAATCTCAGTCATTTCCATCACACAGCCATTGATCTGAACAACTTAACGCTTTGTGTGCTAGAACGTTGGTTACAAACTCTCCATCTAACCCACTGAGCATGTGGCTCAAACCTGCAATGTTTACAGTGAGGACAAGATGCTCACACTATCCATCCATGATTATTCCATTGGAAGATTAACCCTTTTCTGCCCTAACTGAACTCAGCAATATAATGTATTGCAATTAGCCAGATTGCTGCTTTACCAGGGATTGGCTTTTGATAAATATTCCATTGCAGCACACATGATCCCCTTTTTTTCAGCAAAGTGTACACTCCCCTTTCTCCCTGGCTGACACTTAAACTGCTGGTTATAACAAGCTCCTGAGGATATGAATAGAGTCACTGTGTTGAATAATCACAACTATCAGGCAGGAGCCTTGCAGCAGCAGAGTCTTGCCTGTGACATCACACTTGGAGCTCAGATCCAGCTCAGAGTTTATTCCATTAGCCAGTCTGTTGGTCTGTCTGCATTGGTCCAGATCTGTGGAGCAACCTGCTTTGAGGAAGGCTTTATATTTTTGTATTTCTTTCTTTTTTTTTTCTTTTCTTTTATTCTTCCTCTTTGCAATATCAGAACAGGAGACGGTGGGAGGAATTAATACTCACCAGCACAGACCAGAGGAACTGCAGTATGAAATTCATCTGTGCTTGCCACTTGCTGTTCCTTGTGCCATCTCTGGCTATCAGCACCAGGTGAGCAGGGAGCGTGTTGTGCTCTGCACTCTGCATGTCTGTGAAAATATACATGGCAGCTCTGCTAATACTGTGTTATTTGCAGGATTACATACCCAGCCTGTGCCCACTGAGCTGTGTGCAAGTTTTAGCAATCTCTGTATTTGTGTTCTATGTTAGATAGCCTTGAGAGTGGATAGTCTGCACACAATGGGGAAGGCTGAGGGGTATACTGAGGGTATATTGATGTAGTAATAACTAGAAATAAAGTTGGTTTGTCCAATAACAAAATGATAATCTTTCAATAACAAACACTGTGCAGTATATCCACAGATCTTCTAATGCTGAGTGTTTGACTATTGACAATATGTACATTGTATCATTGCATCACTTTCCCAGCTTAATGGGAACTAGTAGCATTTGGGGTCACCTTTAAAGTTCTAAGGATCTGTCCTATCATCTGTCTGTCTGTCTGTCCCCTCTCACTCTCTCTGTCTGTAGATAGATCCATTAATATCATTGCTGAGTTAAAGTTAGAACCTATTATGATGTTTCATAATTGTACATTCTAATAATGTTAGCTGGAATGCAATACCTTATATTTCTTAGTACATGAGGGGATGTTGTAATAAAGTGCAAATACTTCAATTCAGCTTATTTAATGCATTGCTGTAGCTTGGTCTCCCTATGTGTCTGCTAAAAAGTTGAAAAAGCGGCTTTGTCTGGTGTTCTCATGGTGGATGTGAAATATTGAGAGGGTCCCAGGTAGTAGTTAGTCTGCTTTTAAGTAACAGTTGAAGTTGTATGATTGCCCTTGGAAGCTGCCTTTCTCTGCAATCACATTTAGAAGGACAGATTGTGGGATTTAACTCCAGAAATTCCCCTTAGGTATCAGTGACTTTCTGGTTTTATGTTGTGTTTTCTCATTAAGACAATTGCATGTCGATATATAGTGCCCTGGGATTATACATTTAGCTGGCTTCAGTGAGATGCAATGACACAATCTAGTTTGTAAACCGGTGGCAAGACGTTTTATAGATGGGAAGGCAAATGCAGAGACACTGAGAAAGTCAATAAGACCAACTATACATATTAAGTCAAAGTCATCTGGTGAAATGCAAATAATGACTCTATACTAAATACATATTGCAGACAATTATCTACTCAAACAACTGTTCATTGTGTGCCATGTGTACTATACATAACGTTTGTGGGAAAATTTGCTAACGGGTTATAAGCTAATGCTTTTTATTTGAAATGAGTCAATGTCATGCAGTTCCTTGTCCTATTGTATAATTATTGTGGCAATGTAAAAAAAAAGAGGTTATAAAGTTTAGAAGTGTCTGAAACTAATAATATGGGTAATATCAATTAAATATGGAAATGTAAATGAAATGCTATACAGTTACTTGTTATTAAAGAGGACGTGATTCATCGCATGGCCTTCTTCTGGTAATCAAAATGCAATCTACCACTAAGTGTCAAGTGGACCACATGGCTGCATGGATTTAGTTGAATCTATTGGTTCAGTCTTTTTTTAGGGGGGAATTCCAGTTTGGAATTGTATTGTTTAATGCATGCTATTGTTATACAGTAAACATATGCAAAATCAACTAATAGAACAAAAATATTTACATTCTTAATTTTAAAGCTTCTTCCATGTGTGCAAAGCCACACACCTTTACCTTGGCCAATTAAGAACTACAGATATAGGTCCATGGAGTATGAGCTGCTAAGCATGTTTAACCCAGTACAGTAAACGTTGACAAACAGATTTCAATGGGACAGGCTCCGTCCTGCTCAGAACAGGTGTTCCAGGGATTGTAACTCGGTTATCAGCTTTCTCCTTAGGGGCTATACTACCTATTGATTTATGGGACTTTGCAGGCTAGGAGGGTACAGGAGATTTATGCAAGTAGTATAATCAAAAAGGAAGAAATATTTTAAAATGGGAAGGTACAAGGCAGAGTTAAGATTTGGGATACAGCAAAACATTTCTCTATTGTTTGCAAAGGCTGTATAAAGTTAGACATATAGAAATTACAACTACTTGTAAAACGTAACGTTGTGTTGGTGCTTGGATGTCCCTTTAGTCTGGGGATCATCAGCTCAGCAAGATTGATAAAAGAAGCTAAAGTAACATTAAAGTGTTATAAGTACATTTATTTATACTAGAGTCTCGAGGGCCCTTTCCAGTAAATTAACGGTTAACCTTCCACAAATCCATCGAGACAGTTCTTTGCTGCAGCCCCGCTCCACCCGCTGGGAGTGTTAATTTATTTAATGAATTGTCCAAGTGTGATAAAGTTGTAGTTACCCCTCCCAAAATGTATTGTTCCTTAAAATCGTATGATCGAACGTAAAACTAAAACTATACATTTGGGACTAATTTGGCACAATGTACAAATGATATGTCACTGTCCATAGTGCTGAAAGCCTCTCATTCTGATCAATGGTTTCTGATCTCTTCATATAGACTCTTGTCTAGTAGGGATTTATGGAAAAAGTTGGATATTCTCCAATAGTATTTCCATTCATCACACAGGATGAACGTAACTGCTTTATGAACACATAGCTGCTATCAGTTTATAAACATCCCAGTTCACAGATCTGTGAACTTAGTGTGTGGGGAGATTGAAAGTGTTGCCATCCGAGCATGCATGTAGCCATGGCTTAACTCTCTGTATGGGCAGACATTCTGAAGATGGAATGTTGGCCACTAGAGATGTCGCGAACCGTTTGCAAACTTCCCGCGAACGGCTCGCCGCAGTTCGCGGCGAGCTCCGGTCAGCTGACACATCCCGGCCAACCTCCAGCAGACCCTCCCTCCCAGACCCTCCCACCTCCTGGACAGCATCCATGTTGAAGCTGCCTTCAACATGGATGCTGTCCAGGAGGTGGGAGGGTCTGGGAGGGAGGGTCTGCTGGAGACTGGCCGGGATGTGTCAGCTGACCGGAGTTTCGCTGCGAGCCGTTCGCGGGAAGTTCGCGAACGGTTCGCGACATCACTATTGGCCACCTGATTGAAAGCTCTGTCTTACAACCAAAGTGACTTTTACAAATCACTGCTGTTATATTCCACTCTGAAAGCTGAATGTGGGTGCAGGGTGCTCTCTATACCTTGAATCATGCAATAATTAAAAAAATATAACCCTTATGTTAAGATGCCTGAATCGATTTGGCAATTTTGTTGAATGGTAATTTCAGTCATAGAAATATGAACATCCTCATATTGATTTCTCCTGCAGTGGGGTGAGCTTAGGGTGTAGCGTAGTACCCTGTTTTACCAAACCACTTTGACTAAAACCAGAGAGACTTAAAGGAACACTCCGGGCACCATAACAACTTCATCAAAATTAAGTTGTTATTGTGCATGGAGGTTTTTGGCACTGGGTCACCCTAAGGGGATTTGAAAAGTCTGCATTCCAGAGCCAAATCTCCCTGCCTTTCTCTCCTTCCATATTCTCAAAATTGGGAAACCGGAAGACTCTTGCAGAATCAGGCAATAGAACTTCTAATTGGCTGAGAGCGGTCAACTGACACTCTCATCCAATCAGTGACTCTCCTTTCATAAAACTGGCTTGAAAAAGGTAAGTTTCTTTTCAAGTTTAACCACTTAAGGTGAGTCAGCACCATGGACCTCCTGGGACTAAAACAAGTTATTTATCATTGTTATGGTGTCCAACTGGCCCTTTAATTTGCTGTAAGCGGAATTCATTCAGCTGTAGAGTTATTGATGCTTGGAATATCCAGCAATGTTGAATACTGCTGGGGAGTAGTGAAGTCGCGATCCCTGCCAATCTCCGGCAGACCCTCCCTCCCAGACCCTCCTACTTCCTGGACAGCATCCATGTTGAAGGCAGCTTCAACATGGATGCTGTCCAGGAGGTGGGAGGGTCTGGGAGGGAGGGTCTGCCGGAGATTGGCAGGGATGTGTCAGCTGACCGGAGTTCGCCGCGAACGGTTCGCGGCGAACCGTTCGCGGCAAGTTCGCAAACGGTTCGCAACATCACTACTGGGGAGTTCAGAGAGACTGAAAGTGGCTTTTTTAACATATTTTATGTGCTTTCTGTTTGGTGCCTGTGCGGAGGCAAAATATTTGTGAGCATTTGACATTCGGGGGAGCTTTTTTACTATAAGGGGTGCAATATTTATCCAGAATTTAACATTTTTTAGAATGTCCCTTTAAGAAAACATACCTGTGTGACACATTGAAATTATTAAAATATTAAAAATATACAGAATTCCTTAACGCTTTAAGTTTGAATCAATTTACTTTACCTATTGGTTTGACTTTTGGCTCACCACCTACTTGTCTCGTGTTACTTGCACACTATCCCTAATCCCTATGTACAGTTAAATAACTGGAGATGTTTAGTATCAGCCATTATATGTACTAATACTAAAAACCTCCAGTTATTTAAATGTGCAGAGGGATTTGGTATAGCGCGCAAGTAAATTTTTGTCTTTGGTTTATATTGTATATATTGGGTCTGACGTGTACTATAGTCATTGTTGCCCCCTCAGGTGTAGTGGGAGTCTGATTCCAGACATAATTTTGTATATTTGTGGATTCTCTGATCTATCAAACACATACGTTACTTGCACACTGTGACACGGTGTCCTAAAGTGCTCTGCCGTCTGATATAGTTTTAGAGAGCTGTGAAAGGTTTAGTATCTTCTATAATAATAATTATAATAACAGTAAGGAATTTTCTTTTTTTTAAAATATTTGAACACAAACGCATGGTTTGATTCCCTGGTGTTAAATTGAATGCTTATTTCTGACCTCTGCTTAATACTTTCACCACAGCCATGAACCATTCACGCTCATAAAAATCATTTGAATCTATTATTTCATTTCTACTGTCTAAATGTGCATTATTGTAGTTGATGTGCATTGAACCTAAGCGGATTGTTTACGTGACAAATTCTAAAATGATTTAAAAAGCTCATTTCAAAAATCATATTCTTCATAAAAAAAAAAAATTATTAAAAAAAGGTCTGTTGATGAATAGATTATAGGTAACAAACACCAATACGATAATAATTATTGCCAATAAAGTATCATGGTCTTAAATGAGAATAAGATATCCCTATTTTTTCTCGCACTCTCTGCTGGCTTTTACTTGTCACATATTCCTGAATATAAATTGAAGAAGTTTAAATAATGAAAGATGTTTTCCTGTTGCTATAGCAATTATGTTACAGTAGCAGTGATTTGTGGGACATTGTATTTTTTATTATATTGTATATGGATGTAATATCGCTGTATTCCAGAAGGAACCTTTTAGATTTCTACATTTAGAGTGAATAAGTGGTCTATTTTCAAAATTAATACAAATATTGTTTCTTAAATTTTTTATAATTGTTTTTAACAGAAAAAAATACTTTAAATGCAAATAGTTTGTCAATCTCATTGTAGAAGATTAAAAAAAAAACTGTTTAAAAACTAGCATTATCTAGGCGGTTATGCACGGCAATTTAAAGAGTGCAACATTTTCTAATCATATAAACACACAGATAATACCTAATATTACAATTACATTATATTTTACACAATGTGTTTCAAATACCACCTGCTTAGTAACAGTAACCCCATTCACTGGCAAGTTCTTTTCAGTTTGAAGACAATTTGAATACAATTTATTTGAAACTTGAGATGCATGGTGAGCAAATACTTATTATTATTATTATTATTATACTATATTTATAAAGTGCTATCACATTCCACAGCGCTGTAAATGGGTATAATGTCACATGTTAAATGACACAGTACAATATTACTATGATACAATGCAAAATTTGACAATTTAATACAAGGGGAGACGAGGGCATATACCTATAAAGTATATGTAAAATAACATAGCTATTTGTTTAGATTGCTGGTCAGAGATACCAACAAAAATATGAGTTAACTTGCACAATTATAATTTTTCATTGATCAAATAGCACTTTACAGAAATATTGGAAGCTTAAAAGGTTGTAATGAATATACAGTATCGTTTACAGTGCAATATAGCTTAAAGACTCTGGACTCTAAGTAACAATACAGAAAAACATTTTTCTCTGCTATTCGTAAAGTAACTGGTGGTATTTCTGAGAATATAGATTCCAAAAACAATCAACTAACATTTTTTGAAATAAATTATGTATGTGGGTATATTGTCTACATATAATATACAGTTACACCAAATATCTGTACTGTGCAGGGCATAGTGAGCTTCATTCACCGCCTGCAAAAAATCCATGTAATGTCTTTGTGCCTTAGAGCTGTTTTTCCCACCTTCATTCTCCTCTCCCCTGGTTGCTGAATAGAACCCTAAAGTTTGATTACAAACATTGTAGTGTTGAAGGTTGGAGAGGACTATTATTTACAAGCTCTCTGCATATACACAGAGAGACAGACAATGGAACCCTGGTAGAGAAATACTCTTCTTTGTGGTTTGATTGGCAGTGCTAGAGCAAAGTGGAATGTAAGTTGAACTTTATGAGCTAAGTTCGGTTTGCATAGCTTTGCCCTGCAACATAATATATAACGAATATCATTTATATCATAATATTTTTAGTAAGGACGAGGCTACGTTCCACTGTTATGTGCAACATATTGTCTTCCATTTGAAATCGAAAGGTGTGAAAGGTTTACCCATCCCCTGATTACACTTCCACGTGCTATAAATTACTATTGGAGTCCCTTCTGAAGAGAATTATGAGGGCAAAGTTATCGGTGTCAAACTATTACCATTTAAACGAATGGAATATCGATAGCTATTGATTCATCTCAGAACGCTGGACCAGAACTGCTTTTTTTTTTTTAATTCTTTATTTTTATTGTGCAAGTGTCAACAGTCAAGCTTCATATGCCAAAACAGCTCTATCAAGCTAGGGATTGCATATTTTATAGTATAATGACAAGCAAGCAACAATAACATAGTGATAAATGTTAGTAGGTAGCCTATGATGGACACCTGGTGAGTATGTACCAAGTCCCTCATTTCAGCACTCCGTCTGCCCTGGGCTGCAAGACAGGCCAACACTCTGGACCTCCGAGTTCCTCGGCTTGCATGCTGGGCTTGGTCTTGGGTCCCTCCATCCTTTGGGATGCAGTCGACCCTGGGGATCAGCGGTCTACTGGGCTGTGTAGGGGGGCAGCTGCACACTCTGGGGGGTCGTGTGTTGCTCTCTCTCTGGACTAGCCGCAGGCATTGCTGAGTTGGAGCCCTCTGGTGGCGGGACACCTTCCCAGCAGCGTGGCCTCTCCTGGGGTGCCTCACCGGAATGCAGCACCGGAGCGAGAAGGTGGGCTGTCCCTGAGGCAGTTATAGTGGCTTTCTCCAACGTGGGTGATTAGGTGGGTTCTTCCCTTGTGTAGCCCTCACTCTGGGGGGTCGCTTGATGGGAGGGACCCGCGCATAGCGGGTAGCTTCACTTGGAGGGGGCCCATGTGCATTTAGGTGGCCCGTCTCCATAGGCAGACCAGCAGAGGCTGCCGATCATTCCTCCAGTCGTGCCCAGAAGGTGGCAAATAATGCATCTAGTGCCAGCAGGGAGCAGCTAGTGGGGTCCAGTGGGGCCTTGGATGCCTGGGTCACTGTAGTAGGCCCATCTGCCATCTTGAGGTATTCTGTAGCTTGCGGGTCTTCCACCTGTGTACCAGAAACTGCGTGAAGCAACCCAATAGGTAACGGGATAACCCCGCCGGTCCAAAGGGGGGGGGGGAATGCACGATTCTGTTGCTTAGAAGCCAGCAGGGGAGCCGGGAGAGCGGCCACCTCTTCCAGGCTCCCTTGTGTGTAGGCCTCAAGGCCACAATTTGGGCAGTCAGTTGCGGGGACCCATTAAGGAGGTGTCTCCTGAATCACCGAAGCCTCCTCTGCAAGATTAATGCTAGTCTGTGCTTGTAGAGTCGTTAGGGTTGGGAATGTCCCCGTGCCCACGGTAGCTTATGCAGGAGCTCTTATGGCACACGTCGGCTCCGTTTGGCAGTCAGGCTCCACACCCAGACCAGAACTGCTTTTTACACTCAATACCTGTTTGTTGGAGATTAATTTGGACCGGTTCATACATGGGATTTTGTTCATGATTAAGTTATTAAATTATAGGAACATTGTTGGGAGGAGTTTTCAATATAAGTTATTCTGGAAGTACCCAGCTCAGTTGTTAAACCCTTCTTCATTGATTTGACTACTTATCGAGGGCACTCCTGGCACCATAACCATTATAGCAGGCTGCAGTGAATACGGTGCTTGGAGTGTTCCTTTAAGCTGGATAGTGACAATTCTTAAAATCAGGAAACACATTTTGAGAATTTTGGTCAAACCCTAGCAGTTCTCACATCTAGTTAAAAGAGAAAGAAAAAAAAAAACAACAGAATGCAAACAAATCCATATATCTTCCCACTGTGACAATTATATAGAAACTCTGCCTCTGTCCCTCTGCACATGTCTATTTTTATGCATATATTCTGTACAAGTTGAGGTTACTACTCTTGATTTATTTGTATGACAGCAAGCTTAAGAGGCATCATCTTTCACGAGATAAATTTACCACCCTGCAATAAAAATATATGTATGCCCCAAAGGCGCAGCTGTCTTGTTTTGTCATAGGATGTAAAGTATGAGATATCAAAATTCTGTATCAATGTTTTTTTTAACTTGTTCGGTCTGGCTTGTCCATGCGATGCATAGCAAAAGTACAGAAATCAGACCACTTGGAAAAAGGATAAATATGAATTGCACAGTTGTTGAGCTGTTCTGATATCTCAAGGTGATCTATAAGTGTCCACATCACCAGTGTAACCTCTAGAGCCACTAGTCAAATGATGATTTAAGAACTGACAAATATTTATAGAGCAGACAAATACTGTAGTCCGATAGCATCACTTTATAGTAAGACTGCAAAGAAGTTGTTAAATCACAGGGTTTGCTCCTCTTGTCCAAAGATATCTTTTATCTAATGCAACAAAACTTTGATTGTATGACCTTTTGAAAAATAGTTCTACAATCAAACATCACTCTGTACAAATATGTATTTACTATCTAATGTTTGAAAGTTTGCTTTCCTTGTTGAATTTCGTAATATAAAAATGATTCAAATGATTGAAAGAAATGTTTTGTAAATATTTTTTATCCCTTCCCTCCTAAAAGCATGTATTTATGTATTACCAATTGTTTTGTATTGTAGAATAATGCAAAATAAATTGTAGTCTGCGGATTCTAGCAAATAAAAAAAAAAAAAAAAAATAAAAAAACACTTTTGTCAGGGCTCCCTTCTGTCACTCTGCATTTCTGCAGAGGGACTGTGAATGGTAACCCTATTCTCCTATCCTGCAGAGTAAGTGTTGTTTTTCCAAGATGACTAAAGTGAGAAGAATGACTCTGAGAACACAAAGTGCACTTCAGGGATTAATTTCAGGCATAAATAGCAGCCTACAATACCTTGTATGCTTTAGTTACTTAGCGAAGTTGCAATTACTGAAAAAAGTCTTTATGCACAAATTCAGATATTATTTTTACATTCTGGTGGAATGTATAGGAAGTTACATTTCCTAAAATGCTATCAGGTTCCTGATAAATATCCCATAACAGGGTATTATTGGTCCTTCTTATTTATCTTTTTCGTTACACAAGTATTGTAACAATAATTATATTTCTGATTCCATGCTAATATTTTACAGTCCCTGAAATATTGATGGAAAGAGGATAACACATAATCTCTACAGTGTTTTATCACCAATATTTCTTTAGAAGGATTGCTATCTAACTTGGAGGTGAATGAGTTACTTAGTTTTCACGTGAATGTGATATATCTAAAATAACATTTTGTCAGTCAGTAAGTAGGGAATGATTTCCTAAGAAACTGTTTGAAGATCCAGGTCCATATTATTTAACATACAATTGTTAAATTATATAAAGTTCCAGAAATCTGGAACTGGACTGAATTCAGAATTATGTCAATGGATATTTGGCATAACATACAAAATGGTTTAGGCACTCCAAGGTTAAGAAATGGCAAATTTATTGAAGCCCAATGTGTAAACAATTTCTGTGTTACATTGGGCTTCAATAAATGTGCCACTTCTGAACCTTGGAGAGCCTAAACCATTTTGTATGTTATGCTTATTGTTATTAGAACCTTGTGCTTGGTCCTGGTTTGCTTGCACCCTGGCTCTGAGTGATGGAATTGAGTGCAGTTCCTTATTGCTTTTTGAAATGGATATTTGGCCACAGAGCTCAACTTGGAGTTGACCAGTTCTAGACACTGTACATGTTTTTGTTTAATAATAGAAAATTATTTATCTAGTAAGGATGCATTGATGTAGCTCTACATCTCCGATCACCCTGAAAAGGTGAATTTACTCATCTCTTTTGCCACACTGTGCCGTTCTTGCCACAACTGACTCCGCCTCTATGGCTGAGATCATCAGTCTTAATGGTCTCAGCCAATCCAATGCTTTCCCATAGGAAACATTAGAAGACTGTTGCGCATGATCAGCAAACCACTGTGCTGTGCCAATCAGCATTTCCTCATAGAGGTGCATTGAATCAATGCATCTCTATGGGGAACGTTCATTAAAATACAATATAATGCCAGCTACTGTAACAACTCCTTTAAAATCTCATTAAAATCAATGCAATTACCATAAAAAATTATATTGGCTTGGACATAATTAAACTGTTATAGCACCTGCACAGAGTGCTAAGTAAAATAAAAAAGCAGATGGGAGATAGAGTGTTCACATAATCTTTCAGTGCACATGAAGACCAGTTACCTTGCCCTACCCAAACACTAACTTTGAACGCAAACGTCTTTCTTTGTTCATTGTAAACAGTTTCTGTGAGCCAAACGAAAGACATTGCTTTATTGCTATGCTTTTTCATTTAAACCAACATATCAATATATAGCTACATGGATGATAGTGATGAAATTGGATCATGCATTTAGACAATAATCATCTTCTTGCTTACGCCTCGATTTATAAGCTTTCCAAATGATTCAATACTGTTGGAAAAACATTCTAAAGGATTTTTCTATAAAAAACCTCATTGGCTTCAATGGTAACTTCTGTAGATAAATCATCTGGAACGTTTTTCTAGCAGTATTGCATCACATGGAAAGCTTATTAAATCGAGAACTCATTAAAGAATTTAGAGGAAGTGCTTCTACCCAAGTGCTGTATTTAATAACATAGAAACTGAAAAGGAAACGGATTTCCTGTAAATGAGTGTTGCACATTTCATTATTAAAAGCACCCAGTTTTTTTTTTTTATTATAATAGAATATTATTTGAAAACTAAATCATCATAATGGTAATTTATATTCATTAAACAATGTAAAGTGAAGTGAAACTGTTTTTAAAGCTACCGACAGAACAATTATAAGTCAAACTTTGAAAATTAAACAAACACATTTTAACGTTGTGATGGACATTATTTACAGGAAAAAGATATTAAATTCATCCTAAAATAGATAATAAGCTATTTCAAATTGTCACATATTTTGGTAGCTAAATGGGGAACAGTGTGAAAAGTGATGGCCTCATTAGGACATGCCTTGATACATCTAGCACCACCCTAGCGCAACCCTTGTGCAAGCATAGATTTTCACACATTTGCAATAAAATGGTCATATTTTAATTGAGACAAAGTTGTAATATGAACATTTGCTGTCATACAAATCTAACTTGTTTTGGTGCTTAGAGATTCCATTTAATTATTTAATGCAAATCATTTTAAACATATTATAAAAAATAGTATACATGCTTTACTATAATTGGTCATCCTATAGATCAGGCATAGGCAACCTTCGGCACTCCAGATGTTTCATTTATAATGTTTTAAGATACAATTGTCTGTCATTCAGACAAAATACTATAAAATAGCAACAATGTCCTGTCTGCGTAACAAGCAAATAAAAAGCAGAAAGTGAAGTAGTATTTCTATAAAGGTCTTTGCCTGTATGAACATTATTTTTTTCATCCTCTTCTCCTCTGTGCAATTGCCTGGAGTTGTAACAGTTGTCTAATTCACATTAACGGCTTCTAGTAGGCCAGAACGTAATAATACTTTAATTCAAACTCTCTATTGTTTTTTGAAGATTACAATTTGCCTCACTCGTGGTTTTTATTCCATAAGAACCAATTACATTATTTTGCCATTTTTGCAGCCCGGACTATATAAACGTTATGCCAGCATGGAATGCCCTGTTGCTAGCACAGTTAATCCTGGAAATTAGCAAGTATTAAATGTTATGTGGAGCTTTAAAAGAAATGTGCCTACAGTAATTACACTGTACATAGTTTATCCGTCGACCTAAAGCTGTTTATTGTAGGTTATTTTGCAGGATTTATATTCAGGCACCGAATGGCAAGAGAATTGAACTGCTCTTCAGTTTGTATTTCAGACGTGATATCAAAACAAAAAAAGACAAAATCGTAGTGTAGCTTGCCAAGGGTCAGTTGTTCCACACATGCAGACTGTTGTGCACTCACTCACTTACAGGAATGGCAAATATTAAATAGAGCAACTTTCGTTTTATCAAATAGTCTTTTGTTGTTGAAAAAAAACAAACAAAACTGCACAAGAAACATAAGATGCCCATAAAACAACAACAATCTGCTGGTATAAGTAAGTATACCAGCTTCCATAAATTCCATAAATTCGGCCCAGTTAGTAGTCAGAAAAACAGAGGAACAAAACCATAGAGTGACAGAATTTAACATCTAATAACATTAGAGAGAAATGAAGTGGAAGCAAAAGGGAAAAATGTAGGGATATGGAAGAAGAGAAAAGTACACTTTCAATTGTCATATTAAAGCAACATAGTAAAAGGTTTAATTTGTAAAATGAACATTAAGTAACGTAATATGTGGTCGGATCAGTCATATGCAAAGAGGTTCAGTTTACATTCTTTATCTCCTAATATAACTCCATCTATGTCAGCTTATGCACGGATAATTACAGTCAATGGTTCAAAAGCCATGACAAATAACAGACAGGACATGGAAAACCATTTAACATTTGAAATCACAAAGAAGAACCTGCAATAAAAATTCTAGCAGTGGGATTGCGATATAGTCCTTTTATAGCTGTTGAAACTGAGGAGAAAATTTGAATTTGTGGAAGACTGTCCCAAAGAAAATCTAATTGAGGCTGTCAAAGCTGTCCATGTCCTGATGGAATGTCTTTAATTATGCTAATTATTCATCTTCTGACATTGGGCCATCTAAGAAATTACACTGCGTGGAGGACAAGTGTAGTAGCTGGACCCCAGAGAGGAAGTTATTTATTTCCTGAAGGCTCAATTAGTGAAGTGAATTGTCAACCTTCTGATTGTAAAGTTGGCTAGAGCAAATTCTTTACAGATTCCTTGGGGCTTTAACGCAACGTTTAGGTCTTCACTGTATTAAAGGAGATTAATTGTTTATTCAACTCATATTTTTATTTTCTTTATTCAAATCTATTATTGGCCTGAAAATGTGGAAGTGTTAGTATTAAAGGTAAAGATATACTCTGTGACATAGCTCCCATACTCTGATAGACTATCTCCACCCAATTTGCTTCCCACCCTCTTTCTGGAACCCTGGAATGCTTCAGACCCAGTCTCCAAACTTGACTGGAGTCTCTCTGGAACTCTTCCACCCGACCAGGCTGCACCTCTCTTCTTTCAGACCGATATCATCCCCTCTGCCTATTCCTCTGCAGCCCTCCTTTCAAACAATAAAAATCTACACCTCTACCTGGAGTGTGATCAGCTCCTGCCTTTATGAAAGCACTTGCAGCTTTTAGACCTAGCTCTTTTAACTTTATCTTATGTTTCAGGGACTCTGCAGAACACACAGTTCCAAATGAAACTAACATATACTTTAACAATACTTTACTTTTGAACTAGGACTAGCCTTTGCCAACTTGTTGTTAAGCATGTGGTGTAAACCATAAAATATAAACATACATACATAATGTGATCAACAATCAAAATAATAATACCTCACATATATAACATAATTACAACTTTACAAACTATGGGAATACAGAGATATATAGATGCAACTTGTTATTTGTTTGCACTTTCCTAATTTGCATATTGTAATTATACAAATCAATGCATTTTTCAATTTCCACCAACAGAGGGCAATGGAGAGCCTAAAAGCAGCTAAAATTCTGCTGAGGATTTGTAATTCCCCTATCAATTCTCTATAATTCCCATTTGGTGAATGTTTTTAGGTGTCAGTTTTCCCTTATACTAAACTTTTCACAGATCTGCCTGTTTTTTGTTTTTTTTAAATTGTGGATGGTCAGCAAACCTGCACATTAAAAACACCTTTGCAAACACAACATGAGTTTTACAGATAAGGGATTAAAGCTTAATCTGCTTCTTTCTTTTCTTTTTTTTCAGTGGGCCATTATATTTGTAGTATTTAACAGTCCATGGTGTGCAACCAACTGCAGGGGAAAGTGAAAGGTTTCAAATGTCAGATGCTTTAGGAAGATAATGCCCTTGAAACAGACTAGTTTTTGTGTGGAACTTAAGCTACATATATGCCTTCGATAATTATCATAGATATCAGCATGCCACCTGGAACGTTTCTTCTTTCTGTTTTATCTATTGCCTAAACTAATATCATTATAAAATGTTTATATTTTTAATTTATTTTTATTTTTTACAAAAACGAAAATTATTTTAATTAATGTAATTGTATTAATAATATGTATCAAGACGGACAGAGTGTGAAGTACATATAGTGTGAGACGTATATGGATGCATTTATGCTTGCTTGATGATATACAATTTTGTACAATACACCAATATATTGTTCATGTATCACAAAAACACAATATAACATGAAACAATTCTGTATTGTTATAAGTATTTGCTTGTAGAAAAGAGGTTTCGGAAATAACTTGATCTCTATAGAAGTATCAACCCAAATTAGGAAGTTGTATTGGGTTAAGGTTTATGTAGCATTAAGCCTGAAAAATCTAAAAAGTTTGAAATTATGGGTGATCGTAGCCTGGTATCTTCTGGACATATAGACTAAGTGTGGCATTACAGAGAACCAGGGTGAGGTCTATTAGGAAAGAGGGAACGAGAAGAAAACTTAGGATTTATATGAAGTGGGGGGTGGTTATCAAGAAAGAGAATATGGAGAGAAGAGGAGAAAAAATGAGAAGGGAACACATGGGGTATGGAGTGGAGCTTCTGCAGACAAAGTGAAGTGGGTGGATGTGGAATATGAGAACACTAGTAGTCCAAGTTATGAAAGGAGCACCTGGGGCTGTAAACTCCAAGTAGAAAAAAGTGGCTTCAAAAGATTCCAGGTGTGACATCCGAGATCTCTGTCCAGAGGAACAGAACCCTCAAACTCCCAGGCATCTGGTAGAGTGCACGAGAATAAGGGATGCACTAAAAGACAATACCCCCTGGAAAGGTGAGACAATATCTATCTATCTATCTATCTATCTATCTATCTAAAATATATATTTTTTTTCTCACCTCTCCTGGATGGTATATTTATTCCTCAGAGGTTGGTGGAGCATCACAGATTACTGTTTAGAGGAGTGCAGTTCTGGGAACAGCCATGATACTGCACAGAACCCTCAGACTCCCATATATATATATAAAGAAATGCATACAGTGGCAATGAAACATCTCCAAACTTTATGCATTTAAATTTGTCTTAAATCTGGTTTGATATTCACAAATAAATACACAGTATTATATTGTATATGTTCTTGTACATATTGAATATATCATTCATACAATCACAGGAATCCTTGGAAAAAGTATGTGAAGCCCTACACTTATGACTTAGAGTTGGAAATTGGCAAACCTGGTTCCCAATTAATGAAATGAGATTGGAGGTGTGGGTTTGACTTTGACTTCTAAAAAGCACTCACACATTTTGAGTTTTCTATTCACATAAAGCATCTGTTGATGTAAACCATACTTTTTTTTTTTTTGAAAGAGCTCTTAGAAGACCAACTAGCATATTCATCCATAAATTGTTAGAAAATTGCTTATAAATTGTGAAGATTTAATTCCGGTGATATCCATCCAAGATGGCTGAAAGGGCACACCTCACAATTCTCTATTACGTAAAAAAAAAAAAGTCCCTAGAGTGACAGCTAAAGACTTAAAAAAATCATTGGAATTAGTTAACATCTCTGTTCATGAGTCTACTCATGAATATTGTAGATATTGACAGACATGATGTCCTCGGCAGGACACCATCTAGGAAACCACTCTTTTCCACAAAGACATTGCTGCCCACCTGAAGTTTGTCAAAGACCACATTGACACTACACAATGCTAATGGGAACATATTTTGTAAGCTGATGAAACTAAGGTTGACTTGTTTGGGAAGAACAAGCAGCTCCAGGTATGACATCAAAAGGGCATTGTATACCAACATAAAATATAATCAACGGTTAAGTATGGTGAAGGAAGCATCCTGATTTGGGGCTGCTTTGCTGCTTCAGGGCTTGGACCACTTGCCATCATTCAGATGAAAATAAATATCCTTACGGTCAACCCGATACATTACAGGATAATATCAGGGTGGCTGTGTGCCAGATGAAGCTCAGTAGAAGTGGGGTGACGCAGGACAACAATGATCCTAAACATCGAAGTAAATTCACTACATAATGACTTTAAAAAAAGAAAAGATATCTTTTAGAGTGGCCCAGTCAGAGCCCAGACCTTAATCCCACAGAGATGCAGTGGAAAGAGCTCAAGAGAGCTGTTCACACCAGACATCTTACGAATATGTTGAAGCAGTTCTGTAAGGATGAGAGGTCTAAAATTCCTCCTGAAGGTTGTGCAGATCTAATCCGCAGCTACCTTATAAGCTTAGTTGAGGTTATTGCTGCCCAAGAAGGATTAACTAGCTATTCAATCCAAGTGTTCACTTTTTTTCACAGCACTATGAATGTTTACTAGGATGTAAGATGTGTTGAATAAAGACATAAAAAGATTTTTGTTTGTGACATGAAATATTGTTTGTAAGCTGTTAGCTTAAGCACATTGTGTTTGTCTATACTTGTGACATGAAGATGAGATGACATTTCATGGCCAATTCATGAAACATATATACTAGATCATACATACATACATCTAGTATTGCCTGAGATTAGTGTGAGTTGCAGTTAAAGGGAGAAGACTTTTTTAGCATTAAATCGATGGTATTTAATGTGTGTTAAAGTAACTCCCACTAATCTCGGGCAGATATTTACTAGTTTTACCTGTGATTAGAGTCCCCAGGCTGCATGGATTTAATCCAGATATAATTATCCGTTAATTACAGGGAATAATTTCACAGATAATGTCACCATTAATGTGACACTGGATTCTGAAACTCAACCTGTCAGTTAAAACAGAGATACATTCATTAAAGATATGACTTAAAATATATATAAGCAGCATTGACCCAGGCTATGTATTTCAAGTGTCTGCTTGGATAATTTATTTTGTTGTATTTTTTATTTATGTTATTGAGCTTTCCATTTTGTTATTTATTGATTGATTTATTTTGTGAGTTTGCAGGCTCAGATTATGCCCACCGCAAGCCTTTATCTTTCTTTTTACTGATGTCTTCACTGCACGCAATTAATCTAGTTTAAAATGATCCGCTTTTCAAAAAGACATTTACGTCTACTAATGACATTCATTGTTCTTCAAAATTGTATTTATTGTTTATTTTTATTTTTTATACTGGGTGATATTTTCAGAAATAGTATGAGTGTCATATGCTGTTCATACACAGTTACATTTGCCATGGGTTTTATCAAGAGTAACCGATGCTGATAGTTATGAGTCAGGAGAGGATTATGTTAACAAGCTATTGACTAATTAAAAAAAGAATAATGGTATGTATTATAGCACTTCTGTAATCAACAGAATAGGCGGCGGAGGGTGGGGTGGGAGAGAGATAGTCTCACCATATATCCACCAGAGATAAGAGAAATTATGAAAAACAAGCAAAATGTTATACCATGCCGCAGTACAGCTCCAGCCCCATCGCTAGTCAGGTTCCCCAATGACCCTCCACTTCTTCTCTTGGGACGAAAGGGACCAGTTTATTAGTATCCCAAGCTTGGGAAGTAAGCTGTCTGGTTGTATCTATAATTGGTACAGAGATTCCCAGTGCTTTAACGAATGATGGTGCCTCCGCCGATTTGATGAGATTTTGTAAACCATACCGTGTTGGGTCAGATATATGTGAGTCCCCAATTTAAAGTTCTTCCTGGCTAACTGCAGCTGTAGAATGATGTTAAGCACACCCAGGAGGCTCCTGTAAGATCTATGAGGCTATTGATAGAGCAGTAGATAAGAAATGCAAACGTAAACAGACTGTGCAATACAGGAACCTAAAACATCTAGGTTATTTTTCAGGAAGTGTTTAGGGAGACTGTGCAAGTCACATGCAGAGGGGTGTGACTAGGGCTGTATAAACAAAGTGATTTACCTCTTAAATGGCAGAGAACTGATCAGTGAGACTGCAGCTAAAACTAAAGTTGTTTTGGCACCTATAGTGTCCCTTTAATTTAAATCTGCCATAAATCCCTATTACCAGACTTGAGCTAAAAAAAATTGTAACAAAACAGACTGGAAACATAATATATACTTATAACTCCAAAGAAGCATTGAGATTTCTTCTTCCTGAATATTAATAATGTATATTTTACCTCGCCAGTGATTTCCCAAAGGATGAGTACTCCCCTACCAAATACGAGTCCACCTCCAGATATTAATATCTGTTTAAATAGGTAAAGAAATGTGTAAGAGTATCTCATAACTCAATATGAGAGCTAATGTATTATCTTTCTCTGAATCTCTAAATGGAGCATTTTCCTCTCATGTTCTGCTGGTTCCTCCCACCACTGTCTATACCTTGTAGACGGTAATAATAATCTTGTGAATTGTATTTTAAACTAGCTGTAGCTGCAATTTGTGCACCAACATTATCACACTGATGACAAACAGGCTTGTGTTCTGTATTGTTAAATGAACAATTATTTTCATTATTCAATATTGCAGACTAAAAGGAAAGTGTTGAAGAATGGTTTTACATATTAACTTTTTCCACTTTTCCAGTGGGAAAGAATATTGGCAGAATAATAAAACAGAACATAAGAATTGTTACTTTTTAATTTATTCCCCACTTAGGCAGTTGGAGTGAATCTTGATGGTTTGTGTAATTTGGGAGAAGAGGTTGGTACTTCTGGCATAGACATCTACTATGTCACTTCCTCATTGATGCCTTTATTTAGTAATACAGTATTATTATTTTATTATTTATATAGCACCATCAGATTCCGTAGCGCTGTACAATGGGTTCTGGTAATGCCCCCCACCTTCATTACAGTTCATGTAATACACAATTATGTGATGACGTCCCTACACATTACACATAGTTTATATTTAGATATAGCAAAGTGGCCATGGTAAAAGTATAGGAGAGATTGTGGTATACTGCAAAAGCAACACTGGATAGTGACATGCAGAGAATATGTTAAAGTTCAAGGATCTTAACATGTATAGCTTGGAGGAAAGACGAGACAGGGGGGATATTATTATTATTATTTTATTATTTATATAGCGCCATCAGATTCCGTAGCACTGTACAATGGATATGATAGAAACATTTACATAAAGGGAATCAACACAGTAAAGGAGGAGACTATATTTAAAAGAAGAAAAACTACCACAACAAGAGGACATAGTCTTAAATTAGAGGGACAAAGGTTTAAAAATTATATCAGGAAGTATTACTTTACTGAGAGGGTAGTGGATGCATGGAATAGCCTTCCAGCTGAAGTGGTAGAGGTTAACACAGTAAAGGAGTTTAAGCATGCGTGGGATAGGCATAAGGCTATCCTAACTATAAGATAAGGCCAGGGACTAATGAAAGTATTTAGAAAATTGGGCAGACTAGATGGGCCGAATGGTTCTTATCTGCCGTCACATTCTATGTTTCTATGTTTCTATGTGAGTACAGTCCAGTGCCATCATAGTATTCCTGTTGCAATGGCATTCATTTATTCATTTGCAATTTTCAGTTGTTCGTTTATCAGCTGTAAGGGTCAATGCGAGTTAGTTGCAGTAGGTGGCTGCAACTGTTTTATCTTCAGGTGATTTGGATATTTTCTACAAGATTTCTTTTTTACATAGTATTGGGGGAATATGTCACAAAATGTGTTGAAACTGAGACTCATCCCTCCCAATATTGGCCGTCCTAGGATTGGAAGGCCTGTGAGAGGGGCTCTGTCCAAAAGGAGGCGGACCTGCACGAAAAGAATGACTCACCCGAAAAAGGGGACGTGCCCGCCCACATTACTGGCATGTCAGCCTGCTGTGAATACAAACCAGGATGCCTACCAATCATTCTAGCCGGCCCACTGAGGGCTGCGCTGATTCAGTGCTCCTTCCAGAAAGCTAGCACCTTGAACATATTTTGTGCTCCTCTTATAATGCGCTCATTCTATGATTGTTGGGGAAAGTTCTCTGGTGTCCATAGAAGCTGGACAGCAGGAGATTAAGGTGACACAGCAGGACAGTACCCAGAAATTAGGACTGTACTGCTGAAATAAAAAATATTGGGGGTCATTTACTAAATGCATATTTATCTGATCTTTTAAGAGTTTATAGAATAGATTGCTGTAGCCATCTGGGCCTGGAGTTTTATAACTGTCTAAGTTAGATATTGCTACGTTTACCTCTTCGATGGTTATTGCTCTATTCATTGTTGCTCTCTCACTATCGTTTATCTGAGGTAGATCAGTGTGCATAAGATATTGGTTAATATCAACTATTCTTGTATCTGATTGAATATTGTAAAGCTTACTATAGAAGTCATTAAAATGTTGTCCAATTTCCTTGGGCGTCACATAGACTCTATCTTTATCAACAAATTTTAACACTTTATTTTCACCCGTTCGTTGTCTTAGTTTATGTGATAACAATTTGTCTGCCCTATATCCCTTGGAATAGTATTTTAATTTCAGTTTTTCTAAACTTTTAGCTGTTCTTTTCATAAGACAAATATTAATCTTCTCCTTTGTTTCAGCCAGCTTTTTAGAGTCTTCAGGAGTTAAATTACATTTATTTATTTGTGACAACTTCTCCAGCTGTGCATAAAGCGTAGTAAGATTTAGCTTTTTATTAAATTGATCTTGAAGTTTAATAAAATGGCCTCGAATGATAGCGTTAAAAGCACACCAAAGAGTTAAGGGAGTTATTTCTTCATTAATATTTTCTTCAAAATTTATTTTTAGCTCAAACATTCTCCTGTTAGTAGAGGTTTTAAGTAGATTATCAGTTAATCGCCAAGTGATATTTGAATTATGTCTTTTAGATACTCCTGTTTCACAAATCACCACATTGTGGTCTGTCCACGTTATATCTTTTATATAGATTTTGGAGACTTTATCTATAAGTGTTGGATCCATCCAGATCATATCTTGTCTGGCATAAGAATAATGGACTCTTGAGAAATAGGTGTGATCATATTCAGTAGGATGGTATATTCTCCATATACCATACATATTGAATTCATTCTTTATTTTGTTTAACAATTTTGCCTGTTTAATAACCATTTTATTCATTTTAGCTCCTCTCATCAATTTTTTGCCTATACCTGGATCCAATACAGTATGGAAATCTCCTGCCAAAATAATTTTTCCAACTTTTATATCTTCTATTTTGTCCAATAATTGTCTCAAAAATAATTGGAGATTTATTTGGTAAATATACAGTATATTGCATAAAATATATATTATTTTGTTTATTTTACAAATTAAAACCAGGTATCTACCTTCTGGATCAGACAGCCTACATATTATCTCAGTGTGCAATGACTCACTGAATATTATTGACACTCCACATTTCTTTTTTGTACTATGCGAGGCATGAATAATATTTTGACATTTTTTTCCTCCTCGTGTTACTTTGTCTAGTTGTCTCCAATTGTTTTTTTTGATTAGAAGGTTATATAACAAAGGTCTTTTGTTTGTAGAATTAAGAGCTTGGATGTTCAAAGTAATCATCTTAAACATCCTGATACACAAAAGTCATCCCTCTCCCCAGTGGCACCCAAACAATGCCAAATTATAACTACACAAATAATATATACACACATATAAACAAAAGGATTAAAAAAAATTGGGGGTATAATCCCGGTTATCAGCCAAATTATCCACTCATGGGCTGTATAAGGCCAACATGATACTGTGTCCCTAAAAGACACCAAGTAGGTCCCCAGAGGGATGTTCAAGTATTAATCTTACTGAGTTATTAGTCAGTTAAAAAAACAATAGTTATTATTATTATTATTTTTTATTTTTAAAACAAGAGCCCTTATATTTCATTTTTATCTCTAGTAATGAAGTAATTAATTGACTCCAATAACTATTGGTATATTAGAAGATGTGAGCATGTTAATCTATATATAGACCAACCCAAGAGATTATTGAGAAAGAAAGAGAAAAACAAAACACAAAAAAACATTATTTGTCATTATAGGTTGATTAATTTGGATCATTGATGTTTATTAAATAATGTAATTGTCTACCTAAATATCAACATAAGACTTTTTTAAGTGTATAAGTGATTATCGAGTGAAGTTTCAAGTCGTCTATATAAATTTTTACCCATTTAAAGTGTATTTCAATTGTACCTAAAAAAACCAAAACATTTTGGACATCCTTGTGTATCTAAATTATTAATTATTCTAATAACTATATAAATTGTACAAATCACTATATTATAGTGCTTAGCACTCCTTAAGTGTCTGTAATTTCTATAATATCTTTCAATCCATCCCCTATTTCCAAAAAACTCTATTGTGCCATATATGTGTATAGACATTGCTTAGTTAACTCATCAAATCATGTGAGTAAGTGTTATCACCTTTAGTGAAATGTGAGGAAGAGAGGAAAGGGAAGACAGGCAGAAAGGAGAGAGAAAAAAAAACAAACATACACATATAAATATATGTGTACATACATATATACAAATATATACCTTCACATTCTTATACATGCACTTGCACATATTCCCCTTCCCACTCTCCCCACCCCCTTCTCAACCTTCCCCCATTTATTTTGTTTACTTATGCATCCTAAAGGTTTACAATTAATCCCAAAATAATAAATCTCAAATACATCACTGCATTACCGTCCCTCGATTATCTACTAGTTTACATAGGTGACTGTAATATATTACTTCAATGCTTCCAAGTATATTTATATTTTCTATCAAATCCAAAATAAGCATTGATCATACTATTCAGTGTGAGTGAATAACAATGCCGTTTATGAGTTCCTTAAAAGAAAATCGACTAGCATCTATGAGTTCCCTAAGAATGAGAGGTCATAGAGTATTAAGCACTTAATCTTTCCTCTTTTTCATTCCTCTCACCCCTTTTCTCTCTCTTTTCCACACATCAACCCGGTATGTGGAAGGAGAAAAAAAAAAGAAAGAATGTTCTTATCATTTCTTTATTTCCTGTATTTTCCTTGTTATTAGGATATTTAATCCAATTGTCTAACCCGGCAGAGCCAATGAGTTTATCCAAGTTGTAACATTGTCTGGTGACTTAAAGAGCAATTTCTCTCTTTTCCACATCACATTTAGAGCTGCTGGAAAATTCCTTTGAAATCTGATACTATGTTTTTTGAGGGTATTTAGTACGGTTGAAAATGATCTCCTCCAAAAAGATATTTTACTTTCTTTAACATCTCCTGAAACTTCTTTACCCCAAGTACTACAGGAAATAAATAAATATAGTGAAGTATCAAATTATAAATTGAATGTATCCAAATCTATCGCCTGAACCAATAAGGCTAATGATTATTATTTCAAAGATCTTAAAAGTCAATATAACTTCATTTGGTCAAACGATAATTTCAATTATCTAGGGGCGATGATCTCGATACAGATCATGAACACAATGGAAATTAATGTTCTAAATCTTTTAAAATACGCTAATATAAAGCTTAAGGAATGGCAAACTTTGGAATCTTCTTGGTCTGGTAGGATCAACATAATAAAAGCATATATTATTCCTAAATTTGTTTAGATTGCAGCCCCTTCAGATGCCAGATATTTGGTTAACTATGATCCAATCCAGTTTTTAGACATTTATATGGAAAGGTAAAAAACCCAGAATAAGTTCCAAAGTACTTACAAGGAAATATAGTCAAGGGGGGTTAGATTATCCCGACAGTAAAATATTTTATTTCTCTAATATTATTGGCCATATATATAAGTTACAAGTTGAATCTTTTAAAAAGGATATGTGGTACGTCATAGAATCGGAGGCAGTTGAATGAGATAGATTAGAAGTATTTTTATGGTTAAACAGTAATAAAAAAATTACTGATCAATTAAAAACAAAATCCCTAATATTATCCCAATCATTTTGGGCTTGGGACATACTGAAAAAAGTTTAAAAATTTCTCAAAAAGTCATTAATACATGTCATCTGGCTGTTCTGGAAGACAATATGCAAGACATTTCCTTAATTAGTTGGTCTAAATATCAACTGAGTATTAAGGATGTCTGTCAAAAAGATCAACTGCTACCCTTTGCTGATATTAAAACCAAATTACAACTACCAAATAATGAACGTTTTTTCATATTTGAGAATTAAGAACTTTTTAAATCAAGCTTTATTAGGAAACTCATCTAAATTTTAATCATTAATTTTATCAATTTTTAATTATACTAAAGTACAAAAAAATAACTTCCAAAGCAGCCAATCTAATTCACTATCCGAACAAAAACCGCTACATATTGTTGATAAGTGGAAAAATGACTTAGATATATATATAACTGAATATATATATATATATAACTGAATATGTTGTTGTATTCTTAAGAACATACGAAAGCACATTGTTTAAACTTGATAGAGTGTCAATACAAAATAATGTATAAATGGTATTTAACTCCGTATAGGCTTTCAAAAATGTATCCTGACCAAACTCCACATTGCTGAAGATGCGGATGTTTAGATGGTTCTTTTTTACATTTATGGTAAATTAGTAAACCCTTTTATGGCGTTGGACTTACGATTTACTTAAAACTCAATTCAAAATAAACTTAAAAAAAGAACCTGGGGTTGCCTTATTACATTTACTGGATCATCCCTTCTTTATCATTGAAATGCCTTGTTACACATTGCTTTTTAGCTGCTAAAATAATAATAGCTAGACAATGGAAATCAAACTTACCCTTCCATAAGAAGCATTTAATAAACCAACTATCCTATCAATTGTGTGGAAAGAGATCTGCATGGATCTATCTTACATTCCGCAATTAAACAAGAAAAGTATAATGAATGGTTGGAAACTTTACCACTAACCCCTAATTAACAACAATTTTACTTGAAACCTGTGAACCGACCAACAAATTTACCCTAGGATTTATCCCTGTTTGTTTTGTATTGTAATGTTTTTATCTTTAGCGTCAGTATTGTTGGTGTAATTTTGATAATATGAAATATATGGCATGTCATTGAAGGAGTATATATGTCTGTAAACTGTAAATTGAGTTTGTATATGTCTATAATTATCCCTTTCTGTAATTTTGCTGCACGCTATATGGTTGTCTACTTGTTTTTATGTATTAAAAAAACAACTTTTTCAATAAATATCATAATAATAAAATAAAAAATAAAAGGGTAAACCATCGAAAAAAAATAAAAGCAAAAAAAAAAAAAAAGCAAAAAGATCTCCTACAAGCTCTAGGGTAAAATGAGAAATATTGGAGGAATATGATGTCTCTGTAGTGAGTATCCTTTGTCAGATGTTCTCGTCTTGTTTTCATTATTTTTTCTTTAAATTGAAAACTATGGAAGTTGGCTATCACATCTCTGGAATATTGGGATGAAACATTGCTTGGTTTGTACAGTCTGTGAAATCATACAAGGGAGTAAGGTTTTAAATAGCCCCTTTTTAAAATTCTTCTAACTAGTGATGTCGCGAACCCGAAATTTTCGGTTCGCGAACGGCGAACGCGAACTTCCGCAAATGTTCGCGAACCGGCGAACCGCCCGAAACGCCATTGACTTCAATGGGGAGGCGAATTTTAAAACACACAGGGACTCTTTCTGGCCACAATAGGGATGGAAAAGTTGTTTCAAGGGGACTAACACCTGGACTGTGGCATGCCGGAGGGGGATCCATGGCAAAACTCCCATGGAAAATTACACAGTTGATACAGAGTCTGGTTTTAATCCATAAAGGGCAGAAATCACCTAACATTCCTAAATCACAATCAATATGGATTGACACCTGACATATGACATATTGACACCTTGACATATGGATTGACACCTGTCCTCAGAGCCCCTGATGCACACGGACACAGAGCAGAATAGAGACTGCTCCCCCTACATAGGGTCACTTGGCAGATATGGATTGACACCTGTCCTAAGGATCCCTGATACACACTGACACAGAGCAGAATAGGGACTGTTCCCCCTACATCGGGTCACTTGGCAGATATGGATTGACACCTTGTTACAAACTGCTATTTGTAACGGGCCCTTTAAATGGCAAATTGCCCTGTTTCCCTGGGTTGTGGAGAAGCCTCTTTGCCAGCCTCCTCCCGCATGACTATGGCCCCTGGGAGATTGTGAAAATGTATGCACTTTTATTTGGTGTGTATGGCCCTTTAAGACTGTCGGTGGGCATATTGGGGCTTATGGACTCTTTATGTGACTGGTGCTGGCCCTTTAAACACCTTTTTTGGGACATCAGGAAGATTGGGACACTGCCCCTTTAAGGCCGTGTCCCCAGACTTGTTGGGGACACGGCCCCTTTAAGACGGTGTCCCCTGTGTCCCCAGACCTGGTGCAAACCCTTTGTGCCTGCCTTGCTATTTCCCACTTGGTTCAGTAAATGGGAAATTATTTCAGCTGCAGAGACTAAGTCCCATTCGGCGATGGGACTTAGTCTTTTTTTCAGCCGTTTTTTTCAGCCTTATTTCAGCTGCAGAGACTAAGTCCCATTCGGCGATGGGACTTAGTCTTTTTTTCAGCCGTTTTTTTCAGCCTTATTTCAGCTGCAGAGACTAAGTCCCATTCGGCGATGGGACTTAGTCTTTTTTTCAGCCGTTTTTTTCAGCCTTATTTCAGCTGCAGAGACTAAGTCCCATTCGCGATGGGACTTAGTCGTTTTTTCAGCCCGAAATAGACCGACCTCACAGCCCAAATCTATGGAACTGTTTTGGGCAGGAAAATGTGCTTGCAGTCGGTCATAAAGGGACCTCCAGCTAACTTTTTAACCCCTGCATGGATTTGGCTGATTTTTGGTTATGTTTATGTTTTAAGTGTGCTGATTCCAAATATGTAATTATGAAGATGGGATGTGTAGTTTTAAAGTTACAGGGTATGGCTAAAAACTGTATTTTTACTGCCTGTGTTTAATTATGTTAATCTCTTCCCAAACGTCATTTCGTTCAAAGTGGAGAGAATGTTAAAAAAATATATTTTTGTTCGGAGTGTGAGAAATGCTTTTCAGCCGCTTCTAATCTTAAGCATCATTTGAGGAGCCATACAGGAGAGAAACCTTATTAGTGGTGTGTTTAGTATTGTTCTGATCAGTTTAATACCTTCCGCGTCTCCTATCAGTGGGCGTGTACACGGCATTGATTTTTGTAACAGGGAGATGGAAGAAGAGGCTTGGTCGGTCCTCTTACTGCAAATTTGGGGCACTGCGCGGTCAAGCTAATGTGACACCAGATAGGAGTGGTGTGTTTGGTATTGTTCTGATCAGTTTAATACCTTCCGCGTCTCCTATCAGTGGTCGTGTACACGGCATTGATTTTTGTAACAGGGAGATGGAAGAAGAGGCTTGGTGGGTCCTCTTACTGCAAATTTGGGGCACTGCGCGGTCAAGCTAATGTGACACCAGATAGGAGTGGTGTGTTTAGTATTGTTCTGATCAGTTTAATACCTTCCGCGTCTCCTATCAGTGGACGTGTACACGCATTGATTTTTGTAACAGGGAGATGGAAGAAGAGGCTTGGTCGGTCCTCTTACTGCAAATTTGGGGCACTGCGCGGTCAAGCTAATGTGACACCAGATAGGAGTGGTGTGTTTAGTACTATTTTTATCAGTTTAATACCTCG
>OW240923.1:117391303-117488649 GCA_933207985.1 Pelobates cultripes | reverse complement strand
GTCAGCGTATCCACTGTTAGCGTAACACACCCGCTTTAAGGACACTGACTGCTATTCAATCTATAACAGTAAAAAAAGTTTTTTGTTTTTAAATCCAAGCTATTGTGACACAGATGTAATTGGTGGCACTGACTGGGGAAATGGGCACAGTATGCACTGTGAGCCTGACACAGAAGCTGGCAGCAGTGGCAGACAACTGACTGCTATTCAATCTATAACAGTGAAAAAAGTTTTTTGTTTTTAAATCCAAGCTATTGTGACACCAGATGTAATTGGTGGCACTGACTGGGGAAATGGGCACAGTATGCACTGTGAGCCTGACACAGAAACTGGCAGCAGTGGCAGACAACTGACTGCTATTCAATCTATAACAGTGAAAAAAGTTTTTTGTTTTTAAATCCAAGCTATTGTGACACCAGATGTAATTGGTGGCACTGACTGGGGAAATGGGCACTGTGAGCCTGACACAGAAGCTGGCAGCAGTGGCAGACAACTAAGTGCATTTACATTACATAGAAAAAAAAAATCCAAAAAAAGCATACCCTTATCCCTAACCTAGCTATGCTTTTCCCTATCTTATGAACAGCAGCTACACTTTCCCTCCTCTTACTAAGCATGCAGCTTGAGAATGAATCTAAAATGGATGCTGTCCAGTAGGTGGGAGGGTCTGCTAGGGAGGCTGTGCTGCTAATTGGCTGGAATGTGTCTGCTGACTGTGAGGTACAGGGTCAAAGTTTACTCAATGATGACGAATAGGGGGCGGGTCGAACCGCGCATATGTTCGCCCGCCGTGGCGAACGCGAACATGCTATGTTCGCCAGGAACCGTTCGCCGGCGAACCGTTCGGTACATCACTACTTCTAACTTCTCTGCTTCAATTTCTTCTGGAATTCCACGGAAACACAGATTAGTCCTTCTGGATCTATCTTCGATTTCAGAGATTTTTTGTTCTAATTTGGTAATTTTAGTTGCTAGATTGATAGTTGTTTTTTGAGAGAAATATATTGATTCTCAAGAAAATTAAACTTTTCTTCTATTGCCATAATTGTTTCCGTGATTTTGTTTGTATCTTGTTTTATTCCTTTAAGATTTGTTGTCATGTTTTCTTTAAGATCGTTGATTTGATTCTCTATTAATACTTTGATGGAATCATATATGCTATTTTGGCCTCCCGAGTGTTCCTGCGGGAGTTCGGAGTCCATACCAAGAAGGGGGCCCTCCACTTCCTCTTGTATTAATTGTGAGTCCTTAATTGGAATTGGTGGGGAAAAAAAACTGACAGTCGTTTTTCTTGTTTCTGTGGTTTATTTTCCTTCCTTTTTTCCAAAGCTCCTTTTTTGGATGCCGTTTTTAGAGGGGAAGGGGTGATGGAAGTTTTCCTTTAGCTTTGCCCTTAGATTTTCTCTTATCCTTCTTCTTTTCTCTTTTTCCTTTCCCCCACCCTCTTCCTCTCTTCTCACACTCTCCTTCTCCTTCTTCGAGGTCCCCCTTATTAATTTGAGGTAAATTTTAATTTTGTTAATGGAAGGGAATGATAACATAGATTACCCAGCAGCTGATTTACTTTTTAATCAGTAGTGATCCTGTGACCTGTGTTGTAGTTTTATAAAAGCACCCTACGTAAATCTCAGGGGTTTTGCTGACAGATTGTACTTTAACAATAAAATATATCACATGAGTCTAGCAATTAGCAGATCAGACACTGCCGTATTTGTATTTAACCATCAGGTTAATAAAAAACAAAAAAAAAGATAAAAAATAAATAAATGAATAAATACACCAAGACACGTAGTAATTAGGGTCTTACTCACTAAATATCTTGCAAGAGCAAGAATTTTTTTAAAATATTTAATTAAGTCACCAAGCACAAAGGGAATTGTTAGACACTTAGCTTAATTTCTTAAGATATCTTGAAGGGTTTTAATTCATATTCCATTTCAACTTGATTGCTTCATAGCCCCAAGTGTCCAAAGTGATCTGTTTATACGAGTACCTCCAGGTGTATTTAGGTTTCTCCTCTATCCTCCTGTATCTTCAGTGAAATTCCCCAGTGATTTTAATTGACTTCGACCTTCGATGTGAAATAACTTGCGTCTCGCAATTTTTGATCCAAATGTAACCGACAGCTCATAGTACTGTTAGGACACACATGGGGTCTGAAAAACTCCTTTGTAGGCATGGGCTCCAGAATATTCCCAGGCGTTCCTTCTTACAGCATCCCCTTCGAGAACTCCCACCTCCCTGTGCACGTTACGTCATCACGCACATTCACCACTCTCCAAAGTATATTTTTACTGTTAAAGTTTGCACAACACTGGGAGAACACTGTGCCTAATTACAGCTGATATTTAAAATGAGTTGAAGTTAGTGAAGACACTGAAAGTATGTTCACTTATGTCCAATCAGCATTAGAACTGGTAAGGGCATAACCCTTAGTTATAACAAATTTATACAATTTATACAAAGATATTTTGACTCTATATATACAGGGTCAGAAAGCCTAGTGCTAATTAGGATACACAATATTCTGTGTATCTTGTGTATCCTAATTAATACTAGACTTCCCAACCCTATCTATATAGTGTCGGAATATCTTTGTATATATAAGCTATTTAAAGTAAACATAATAAAAATTTTGAGATCTGAGAGAGCCTAGTATTTATCAAAGACAGCTCTCTCCCGCACACTGCACATTGAGTGAGTCATTTAAAGAAAATACAGGTGGTCCTCACTTTCCGATCTAACTGTTTTACGCCGCTCACACTTATGACCAGCTCTCCAGCATGGGAATTTGAGGGATTCCCCACGTTAGAGAGCTCGTCTATGTTTGGGGAATTTTCCCCGAACATAGATTTTAGAAATTCCCTGTTCTAGAGAGACAATCTATGTGTGGGGAAGTTTCCCCAAACATAGATTTGTGGCATTCCCTGAGCTAGTGAACTAGTCTAATTCCCCTGCACGTGGACCTGCTCTCTTGCCCATGCTCGCTAGTGCATCGTCACTTACTGACCAATATTTGTTTACGACCGAGTCGTAAGAAGTGAATACGGTCGATAAGTGAGGACTGTACATAAATTCCAGCACTGAATGTCGCCTCTTTCTTCCACCCCACGTGGATTTATCTTGGATATTGCCCTTCTTCCTCTACTCTGTTGGCGCATGTGACATTATTCATATTTACCTCTTTGTCAAAAATGTAATTCAACGTGGTCACATAGAACATGACATTGATTATGCTGAATATCATTGACAGAGTTTGATAAAGTGTCACATAGATACTGAATGCATAAAGATCACCCCCGCCCCATTCCACTTCATACAAATATGTTTAATTTTATGAAAAAATAATAAAGTTTCTCCGATTTTAAATTTATACCGGATTCAGCTAGCTTTCTTGGCCTCTGTCCTGAAAGGGTCCTATTGTTTGTTTATAGTACATTTATATTTCTAAGACAAAGTAGCTGATTGAGAGAATTTTCCCAATTATGCTATTTTGGCCTACAGTTTTAAACTCAGTTTGAATTGGATATATTACCTATATACAGGTAACAAATTTGCTCAGGTATATAAAAATAACATAGAAACATAGAAACATAGAATGTGACGGCAGATAAGAACCATTCGGCCCATCTAGTCTGCCCAATTTTCTAAATACTTTCATTAGTCCCTAGCCTTATCTTATAGTTAGGATAGCCTTATGCCTATCCCACGCATGCTTAAACTCCTTTACTGTGTTAACCTCTACCACTTCAGCTGGAAGGCTATTCCATGCATCCACTACCCTCTCAGTAAAGTAATACTTCCTGATATTATTTTTAAACCTTTGCCCCTCTATTTATGTCCTCTTGTTGTGATAGTTTTTCTTCTTTTAAATATAGTCTCTTTTACTGTGTTGACTCCCGTTGATTCCCTTTCGTAAATTACTATTTTAATAAGAAAATAAAAAACAAAGTATTGTATTATTTGGAAACAACAGCTAAAATATAATAATGTATTAAATATATTAATTAGCAGTCAGCTGCAGAATTAGTTTAAGAATATACATTATCAGTAATTACATGGTGTCCCTTGTCTTCTAAACCTTCCGAAACTCCAGAAAAATATTGTACGTAATATAAAAGCTACATTTGCCAAACTAAAGTAAATGTTACAATATAAAATGTGAAATATTTTACACAAGATGTGTACTCATGTTTCTTTTTTCCACAGTTAGACCCTGGAATAATGATTTCCAAACTCACCTGCAACTCTACCCCTGGGGGGCCTACTATCTTATTTGATTATTTATTTTACAGACATTTCTTTAGCTTATGGCACCAAAACGAGTGGCCTTTGCTGATGCTTAAACTTCTTAAATCAGAAATGTAGTTTTAAGACCTCTGGAAAGCCAAAATTAGTAATCATAGAAGCATAGAATGTGACGGCATATAAGAACCATTCGGCCCATCTAACCTGTCCAATATTCTAAATACTTTCATTAGTCCCTGGCCTTATCCTATAGTTAGGATAGCCTTATGCCTATCCCACGCATGCTTAGACTCCTTTACTGTGTTAACCTCTACCACTTCAGATGGAAGGCTATTCCATGCATCCACTACCCTCTCAGTAAAGCAATACTTCCTGATATTATTTTTATACCTTTGCCCCTCTAATTTAAGACTAAGTCCTCTTGTTGTGGTAGTTTTCCTTCTTTTAAATATAGTCTCCTTTTTTTATCATAGTATAAGCATCCATTTCTATTCAACAAGTGAAGACACTAATCCTTGACCAGATGCAAAGAATTTAAAAATGTCGTTAGCAGATAATCCAGTGTGATAAGTGTCCAACACAGGCTTCCGTGGAAGGTCGTCTTTATCCAGTTTCAATTTGTGCTCTACCTGTATGAAACATTTAAACCACTTGCATCTGGTTCCATCTGTGTTTTTATATTTTACAAAGAAGGTCGGAATGCTGAGTTCTTTATAATATAATGGGTTGTTTAGTATACATTTTTAAAGCAATAATGTTTTTTTCCACTTTTCTCTGAAGCAAACTCAAGGTTCTTTAGATCGTATGTTAAAATAAATGGATACGAAACTAAGCTACCTCAATGGCATTCATTTGATTGATCTCGGAAGGATGAAAATTTGAATTGACCCTATCGAGAATAAACCCTGATCTTTGAACAGGTACCACTATACTTCAGCTTAACGTCTGTGCGTTTTGTTCCAAATAAATGTGACTGATAGACCACGCTCATATCTTTTTATTTTTATAACATTATGCTATATTCTGCGGGATCTTTCATCTAAATTGCTGTCCATATGTCCTTGGACTTGTATTCACATCTGTTTGGAAGAATGCCCTTAGAAAAGTAATAAATGGTGAAATAAGCTCATTTATTGGACCCTGTTGGGAGTGACACTCAACCTATTCTATAGCCAATTTGAATATTGTGTGGTCCTATGAGTGTTCTTTTTTTGTGTTTTTATTTAAGATGTCTCCACCTTATGCCTTTTTCTTCCTGTATTTGAAATTAAATTGGTATTTTATCCTGTTCTGTAATTACGTATTGGAGTATCTATTTAAATGTGCTGTGTATTCACTGTACCTTTAATCTAACTTTAAATTAACTGTAATTCTCAGATCATTTCATTATTTAGATCTGTTTTAGGTTTTTAAAATTCTAATTCTTTTCTTCTCATCTGGGAAGCCAATTTAACAACTGAGCAATTACTTATTAACACAATGCAAGCTCTTAAATGGTTCGATTTTGATGCACCTCGTGAGAAGTTTTGAATGCTGTTAAGCTTTGAAAATTAAAGATTAAGAATGTCTAGTCTTTCATTCTTAATGCTCCACATGTACGAATATTTGAATAAGCAAAGTAATACCGCATTTTTATAAAGATATTTCATATACGATCTAGTTCTTCAAATATATTCTTTTCAGCTACCAAGTGAACATTCCAAATATATTTTCAAATAAAGTAGGGGATTAGTGTCAAAGATTTGTAGGAGTTATATGTGAATATATCTGCCAGCAGGTATAATTAATTATTAAGTTAAGCATTATTAAAGCTGTGGTGAGATGACATAGTGAAACCTTCTTACTCATTTAAGTGAACTTGATATAAAAATAGACTATGTCTAAATATCATAACACATTTTAAATCCCTGCCCTAAGGCAGAAACTCTGAAAAACTTTGTGCTTATACTTCTCCCTAAATCTGGGTAAAAACAAACAAACTAATGACTGTGTTCATTTGCATATATTTGCATATATCTAATGGAAATTTTGGAAAGCACAATAGTGAAAACACAGTTTTCCAGAACAAAGATATGATTTGCTTTTAATTTCCTTATGAAATGCCTATATGGAACGGTTGAGAGCTAATTATTAATGTAGCGTATTCAGATATAACATTACTGGGCATTATGTCACAGTGTAATGATGCTCTTATCTTGAGTGAGAGAAGTCAGGTGTACATAAAGATACTGCAGCCACCATGCTGGTAATTTATATATCTATGTCAATCTCATGAAAGCATATGAAAGACCTTTAAATAATGTAGACTCTCAATAATATATATATAAGATGCCAAAATACCAGAGTATTGCAGTATGCAATGATACCTACTATATATATATATATATATATATATATATATATATATATATATAGATATAGATAGATAATACAATGTTAAACAAAAATCTGCACACCAGTCAAGTAATAAGACTTTATTTTCCCACAGGAATCACAAATGAGCAGTGATGTTACCACTGCAAAGGATTCTGGGTGGGCATATGCAAATTAGTTCAACAAAGAATCAAATTTTTGCCTCAGTCCATTTTAAACATGGATTCCTTTGAGTCTGTGTCTGCTGTATACAACAGCTTGAAACACAACGCAGGAAAACATGCAAAGCCAGTGGACCACTCATGGGCAGCTGTTTCGTTGTTAATGCAAATCATCAGCATGAAGTTGGTTACTGGTTTGCTTATTGAGGCTTGGTAGTGCTTGGGAAGCAAAATCCAAATAAGTTATGGTGGGGAAAAATTGTGATTGAAAACCCCTTCCAACTGAAGTCTGTACATAGTTAATACAATGTAAGGACACATGACGGAAATATTCCGTCATGATTCCCTTTTATTCCAGAAGTTATGTCATTAAGGGGTTAAAGGATCACTATGAGGTCAGGAACACAAACATGTATTCCTGACCCTATAGTGTAAACAGCACAATCTAGCCCCATGAAATCTATATTTCATGCCTCCATAAATATAGTAAAAATCTTACTGTATTCAAGCCAGAAGCTGTAAATCTGCATGCTGTTAGACTCATAAAAACAAGCAGTCTGCTGACATGTGGTAGCCTGACCCAATCACAGTGCTGCCCCATAGGATTGGCTGAGACTGACAAAGAGGCAGATCAGGGGCAGAGCCAGCATGATTCAAACACAGCCCTGGCCAATTTGCATCTCCTCATAGAGATGAATTGAATCTCTATGAGGAAAGTTCAGTGTCTGCATGCAGAGGGAGGAGATACTGAATCACAGGATGCTGTGCACAGTGCTGCCCTGTGCTCTGCTGACAGCAGGTCTGAGTGGATGGAGGCATATTATGCCTCCATCAACTCTGAAGTCCATCTGACTGCAACTGGAGGTGTTGCTAGCTTTCAATGTAAACACTGTATTTTCTCAGAAAATACAGTGTTTACATGAGAAAGGCTGCAGGGAGCTATAGTTCTCACCAGAACAACCTCATTAAGCTGAAGTTGTTCAGGTGACTATAGGGTCCCTTTAAACAAAAATCTGCACACCAATCAAGCCATAAGACTTGTTTTGATGTCACTACCGCAAAGGTTTCTGGGTGGGCAAATCAGTTAAACACAGAATCACATTTTTTATATATATATATATATATATAGATATAGAACCTTGTTGAAGTGCACTCGCAGGACTCAGTAGTATTTTTAATCGTGCTTATTTGTTGAAGCATCAAATATTACAAAAAAATGTCGACGTTTCAGTCCTATCTGGACTTTTTACAAGACAATACATGGAAAATTGAGCTTCAAAAAGAAATATTATGTTCTACAAAAAGGATAGTTAGTATATAGTGTTTATTTCTTCCTTACATAAATTGCCGATCTTGTAGCTATGCTAATACACCAATCCAAACTCCTAAAGCAGCTTCAGTGTGTCTTCTTTTTTTAATTTTACAAAAAGTGCAAATTTAAAAATAAAATTTGCAATTTTATAAATTAACTGTGTTCCACTCCCTATCTGTCAATCAGACAACCGGTCCTGTTACTTTGTTCAGGAGAGTTACAATCAAGAAGCAGGCAAATACCCAGAGTACCTGCCTCACAAACACGTTGGGCTGGACTGAAAAAAAGGGGAGGGCTTGCAAAAGCCACATACACAAGATCTGCATCTTCCCCAATCCAATGCTTCCTCAAACTTGCATTATACCCAATTTTTAACCCTGCAATGTAGACAATGTGGTTTCTACACCATGTTGTACATTATGTGGTTAAAACTGCAGGGCCACTGCACCCAGAACACTTAATTGTGGTATGGGTAACTTTATGTTGTTTCATAACTAAATACAAGTTCCCATGCCTCCAGACCTCATAGAAATGCCCATTGACAATATTTAAAGAACCAAGATCGGCATGATACCATGTGATTTGATTAACTTTTTGTATTAGAGGTATGAAATAAAGACGGGGTGGGAGGACCTATAGGGACATTTCAGTGACGCCATTTGACTCACTAATGGTTCCAAATGTGTTTGTGAGGTGTGAATGCATTCCAGGCTGACTCACAGCCTCTCTGACTGGTCCCATCCAGAGCAAGTCATGCTGTGGAAGAACCAAGTGTCTTGACACCATTCATCGCAGCACAAGCACATCTAATGATGACATTTTTGCTGGTGACAGTTCCTTTGTGTTCTCAGATCCAGAACACCAAGGAACCAGTTTGAGACAATGAGACAGGACCCTGGAATTGAGACCTACCAAGATCTGAGACTGTTTGGAGGTATTATAGAGTTAAATTTCAGTTCAGTGATAACAAGAATAGAAGGACCACAGGTCATCTTACAGCAAGAACAGAATCATGTGTAGTGTATGGATCAATCCCGAAACCAAGCTACTACAGTTAATAAGTGTTGCTTCTCTTAGCTGAAAATATACAGCTTAAAAAAAAGAAACAAAAAAAACATGAATCAGAAATTTAAGACCAAACCAAACTGTTTCAATCTCCGTTCAGCAAACCTCAAGCATTAATTCACATGAAACTGCAGCACAGCAAAGAACAAAGCTTTTGTATGTCAGGCGCACTGTACCACCCATAGATCAGATCTTCAGGATCGTCTCATAAGAACACAGGTGGCTTTGTCAGAAAGATGATCAATCCACATGTGGTGTCTATTGAAGGTATTGTATAAGTTTTATACAGTAAGAGGTTCGAAGAATGTTCTATTCAGAGCCAAACGAGTGGATCTCTTTTAGTATGTCAATCATTGGCATGTCAGCATTATACATTTTCAAGCCGATAAACATGTAGATGAAGTGGAACTGTTGTATTAGTTATATATTTATTATATACGCCCTGGCAACGAAACTGCAGCGTACGGTGAAAGCTGGAGAACTTGCAAAGTAAATAGTCCAACCTGTCTGCCCTTACATATCTGATTCAGCAAGATGCTGAACTTAACGCTTTGTTTATGAAATATTGCTCCAGTAATACATTACTTTCTAGATCTAAAGAAAAGCATAACAGATTAATGGGATCCATAAAACTGTGTAGAAATCTAATTAATTCGCCATTGTTTTATTTAAATGGCAGCAAGGCTCCCTGCTAAATAATGCGACACTGCTCTAATTTACTTTGTTTAAAGTTATCACAAGCTGAGCATGGGTGCTCGAGTCACTGTATGCAATGCTTAAAGGACCACTCAATGAAGTGGTCTGGGTGCCAGGTCCATCTAGGATTAACCCTGCCTGCTGTAAACATAGCAGTTTCAGAGAAACTGCTATATTTACTTTAGGGTTAATCCAGCCTTTAGTGGCTGTCTCACTGACAGCCGCTAGAGGCGCTTCCATACTTCTCACTGTGATTTTCACAGCGAGAAGACGCCAGCGTCCAAAGGAAAGCATTGGCTGAACGCGTGCGCAGCTCTTGCTGCAATGCGCATTCAGCAGATGACATCAGAAGACATCAGAAGAAGGTAAGTGTTTAACCCCCTTCTTCCAACTTCAGCCCAGCGGGAGTGGGACCCTGAGGGTGGGGGCACCCTCAGGGAACGATAGTGCCAGGAAAACAAGTTTGTTTTCCTGGCACTATAGTGGTACTTTAATGTTGACTTTCTTCACCCTGAGCTATGGAAGGACAATGTGCAGAGTGAACACTCTCCATATTGGTTTTTGTAAGAAGATCAGGATTTACTATAAGAAGCACATTGCACCATTTGAGGATGAATACCATATTTTTTTTTTTTTTTACTGTTTGTGTGCTGAGCAACAAAAACTGATTAGAGGAAGCACTGCCAAGTTATCTTTCAATAAGCAATTTACTGAAAGTGTCCTTAGAACAGTACTCCCACCAGTCCTGCTTTTGATAAAACAATCCCAAATTCGAGGTTGTGTCCCAGCATCCCAATTTAGTTCCCTGTTGTTCCTCATGCATGGATACGAGAGAACAGTCCCATGAGAATCATTAGACATGCTTGCACTGTGAAGCATGGGCATGCAAGTTCCTATCATTTCGGGGCTGACATGTCCCTTCAATGAGAAGATACTTCCACTTCCCGACTACTAATTGCATTACAGGCAGCGTCCTATTCAAGGTCCGCCTGACTGTCCCATTTCATACATTTTTAAAAACCTATTACTTATGTAATTTTGAGTGTTGCTTTGCCTTTACTTAGTGACCCTTGGAAACAAACCAGATTTTGTTCATTGCAAAAAAAAAATAATAAAAAAAAATAATTCTGTTCGGCCTGTCATTCTATTCACTGTTGAAAATAGTTGTCTTAAAACTAAAGTAAGCCTTCATTAACTGGACCTGATAGCACTTTTAATGTGATTATATATTCAAAGGGAACAGTCACTTCTCACAATTTGTAAAACTATAATTGGCTATTGCCAATTTGTAAAGGGACTCTATAATCATCAAAACAACTTTAGTTTAAAGAAACAGTTTTGATGTATAGATCATGTCTCTGTAGTTTCACTGCTCAATTCACTGCCATTTAGCAGTTAAATAATTTATGTTTATGCAGCCCTAGTAACATCTCCCCTGGCTGTGACTGACACAGTCTGCATGAAAACAAAAATGGTTTCACTTTCAATCAGATGTGGCTTATTTTAAAAAGTGTTTATCTCCTGCTCTGTAAGTTGAACTTTAATCACACACAGAGGAGGCTCCTGCCAAGTCAAGCAAGCTAATAACAGAGCAGGAGATAAGAAATTCTACATTAAACAGAATTTGCAATAAAGGAAGTTTAAACCTTAGGTAACTCTTTACGATAGCTGTGTAAGTCACAGGCAGGGAGGTATGACTAGGACTGCATAAACAAAGTGATTTAACTCCTAAATTGCAGAGAATTGAGCAGTTAGACTGCAGGGGCATGATCTATACACCAAAACCACTTCATTAAAGGTGTTTTGAAGCTGATAGTGTCCCTTCAATAAATGTATTGGTCTGGATTGGATTGTGATATCATTTGCTATGACTTTAATGTACATTTATAAAAAATTGAGCATCACCTGAAAAATGGTAACTTAAATTATTGCTGATTTTTAATATTTCATTTAATTGTTTAATTTCAAATTAATTTACACTTTGAATAAAACTTGTTTACCGATGATTTCTTACATTTCCATGACGTTGCCGAGAGTAAGAATGTAGGAACTGCAGTCATTCCATAGAGAAACAATTGGATGCAACCAAACCCCACACAATATTGTATCCAGGACAGGTGAAAAAAAAAAGGTCCAGGCACTCCAAAGCTCAGAAAGACAAATTTATTGAAACCAAGTACACAGGAACATTTCAACTCTACAAAGACCCAGGGTGGAAACATTGCTGTGGACTTGGTTCCAATAAATGTGCCTCTTGGGCGTTGGAGTGCCTGGACTTTTTTCTCTTTCCTGGATTCAATTACCCACCTGGATCCTGTTAGGAAAATGATCATGCTGGAAGATCATTGCATTCCAAAGAATAAAAACATTAAGCAAGAGTTTCAAATTACCTGTTAAACCGAGCCACCTAGTTACCTGCCCATAATCTATTTCTCGTCCATCCCTGTGCGGCTCAAACACAATTGACAAGGAAACTCCATTTGTTTTTCCTAATTGAGGAACTAATCGCGTAACATACATTTTTTGAATCTTTGGAACGGTGCCCAGACATTAACACTTGTGTTGAAAATACTCATGTGCGGCAGGATGTAAGTTAATGATATAATAAGCATGAAACCACGCGGGACCCTACTTTTACTATATCTATTTGTCCATATAAATGGCTAGGTTAACATTTTCAAGGCCCACAATCCAATTGTTATCTAAGAGAACTATGCTATGTACAATAGTTTCCATAGCCAGATAGTTATCCCTGTATATCCAACAGTCTTAATAGGAATAAAACGTAAAAACATTCAATTGCAATTATATAGAAAACACAGTGTAGCTTCTGTTAGTTTGTCAGGTTATTAGATCCATATCTTTTTATGACTGAAAATGTGATGTGCAAATTCTGAACGTCACTGGTTAATACCTTGATTGTTTTTTATTTTTGTTAATTTATGATAATTTATAAAGCAACAGCATATTTAACAGCGGTGTGCAATCTGTGGACCAATAAACAAGTATCTGCAACAAGACAAGATATAGGGGCATCAGCTAGTTCAAATGAGCTCCCATTCTATGGGGAGCTGGCCATAATTATGCAAAAGTTTGGGTGTAAAATGTATTTCATATATAGCATATTTGGTTGCAGGATATGTTTTTTTAATACATGATCCCTGTAATTCAATACAAGAACCATGACCACCGTAGCTCACTGCAGTGGTTGAGGTGCTGAGGGTCTTGGGCAAAACAGCTCCCAAAGCTCATGGCTTGTTATTGGTTGTATGGCATCAGTGAGATAATGCATAAGTGAAACTACTCCATTATATGAGCTGCAACAAATGGGTTGAGCAATGAGCTAATAGTTTTGCAAATAGACTCAGAAATAGTTTGACTAAAATGGGGGACAATGAGCAACAGTGTTACAAAATGGTAACTTAAGTATTCTGACCGAGACTTATAAACCTTTCAGACATCACTTTTCCCAATTTGACAATTTTTATTGTTTATCAAATATTCATGGGGTACAGAAGGAAGAGAGGGTAACAATTGGCAATGTATTTATGCATCTTACAACAAACACTTGGTCCACATAAGCTCCCATCCTACAAGTCCAGGATGGCTATAAGTAGTGTCTTTCTTGTTTAACATGATGTTTGTTTTTACTTGTCTATTCTAGTTTGTTTTATTCTCTCCTCCGTGCCTGTTTAAGCCTTCCTTGTTGGTGTGGTTCCACTTGTCATGGCCCCTTTACCCATTGGTTGCTGGGTGCAGTTATATTTTTGGAAGGTTGGGGTGGCGTGGCATGGAGGTGGTTGTGGGTATAAGTGTGAGGTCCACTATGTCATATTCCAAGTCAACTCTCTGTGGCGCTGTCATTGGTATTTACCTTGTCAGGGGGGGAGGGGAAATGGGGGGTTAATTAGAAACTGGGAGGGTGGTGTTTCTTCTCTAGTTGGCGTGGGGCAAGGAGGGGGGGTCGGTGTTGCTACTAGGGTCGGCTCTGCTGGGCCACTTTTGGGTCCATATGTCTCCCGCTTTTAGTGTATCGGTGTCAGCTTTAATTTGTGCATGAGCCATGCGTTACTGCTATTTGCTGTAGGAGTTCCTCTTTGGAGGGTGTGTTTTTTGTTTTCTACCTTCTGGAAATCAGTGTGTTGGCTGATATCAAAATGTGGAATAGGAACTTTCATTCTTTTCCCGGGATAGTTTTCTGTCCCATAAATAGTAGGCAGACCTCTGGTGTCAGAGACAGGGTTTGAAGTATGGTTTGGGTCACCACCACGCTATGTCCCAGAATTGTCGTATGTTGGGGCACGCCCACCAGATTTGGTACATGGTGCCTATCTCGCTCCCGCATCTCCAACAGGTGTTGGAGATGCCCAGGTATATGCGTGCCAGCCTGTCTAGGACCAGGTACCAGCAATATTGCAGCTTCCGAATGAGTTTGAAATGCGATATACAAGTAGAGGTTCCTTTGTGGAATGCCTCCTTCCTTTGTTCGGTGGTGAACGTGGTGTTGAGATCTTTGTGCCATGATTGCATGAAGTTTGCCCCATCCTTTGCCTCGTGTGTTAACAATTCCCTGTATATGGTCGATAGTGCCCTCTTGGGAGGTCAACTTTTTCAAATGTGGTCAGTGTGGAGGTCAGAAGGTTTTGCGTGGTTTCGTGTAGGCTGTATTTGAACTATAAGTAGGAGAAGAGGGCTGAGCTTCTGGGAATGCTTTCCGTTGCGTTCCCTTGTATAGTTAGAATACGTGTGAGCACCCTTGTTTTAGCCATGGAGACTTATCACTTTTTCATAAAACACTTTTCGGAAAAAAAAAATCAGTTATATTTGGATAAACATTTTTATTATTTTGGTTTGCTTTACAAAAAATATGAAACACTTTTAAAAAGTCACAAACTCAATGGAATTGGCACAACTCAATCTGGCTGGGCAATGCATGTGCCATATACGACAGATTGAGGATGAAGTAGCTGTGATTCTTAGTTGTTTAGTGTACACAGCATTTTATAATGAGGATTTGTCAAGTCCTTATAATTAATGTCATTACTACAAAAAGTTTTCACAAGTTTCTTTTGAAAAGGGACATTTGTGCTGCAAACATTCTTGGCTCTAGTGGAGCAGATATTTGTTTTGGCCATTTAATGAGATAACAAATGGATAACAAATCTTTAGAGAAGACATGAATGCAATCTGTTTGCTGAACTTCCAGTGGCTGCAATAATATATACTAATGTGAGCTTGGCTGAGGGACAAAACAGCAAATAGCAGCTAAGTAATAAGCATTAAAAAATACTACTGACAATTGGATCAATGAGAACTATCTAATATGTGACTTTAAAAACCAATGAAGGGAAGTGGATTTTAATTATATATATATATATATATATATATATATATATATATATATATATATTTACATTTAGGTTGCTAAAAAATGTCAAGAATGGGGTACAGGGATTTTGTGATAGACTTACGCAATGTATGATCGTATACTGTAACTAAATTTCCATTATTTTTGGCTAAGTCAGTGTTTTTAAAAAGCTGTTACATTTTATGGGTTTTGAAGCTGGGGTGAGTCAGTGATTTTTATGTTGTACATGGATTGATGACAGACAGACAGATAGATAGACAGACAGACAGATAAAGATAGATGATAGATAGACGGACAGACAGACAGACAGATAGATAAAGATAGATGATAAATAGACAGGCAGACAATATACAGTTCTGAATTCAGAATTATTATTACTATGAATTAATTTGTACAATATTACTGGTACTCTGTGTCAAATCCTGTTTTGCAGTTAATATATAGTATATTGTAAATAAAAGTAGTGGTAGAATAAATGGTATATTAAGTTATCTGAATGCTTCGCACTCCTCTCATATTCCCTTTATTCTACTTTTTTCCTTCGTCCCTCTTTTAAAGGACCACTCCACAACCCAAAATCACTTCAGCTTACTGATGTGCTTTATGGGTGAGGAGTAGCCTAATTTTACCCCAGTTTATAAAAGTGCTGATTTCTACAAGAAATCAGCACTTTTATGAATTTGCTAGGGAACACCCCCCTGGCTGTCAATCAAACAGCCAGGGAGGTTTGCAGACTCCTTCTGTTATCTCCCCTGTGCTAACAGCTCCCCTGAGTGGCAGACATGCTCTACTTGAGCGTGCCTGCTTCCCCACTTGCCAGCTCCTCAGCTCAAGACCTCAGATCAGACGTCTGCGCGCTCAAATTAACCGACGTACAAACAGGCACACCCACATGAGCAATAATTCAGAGGCCTATCAATGAGAAGCTTCTGATTGGTTACTTAACCGTGAAGAGCCTGCAAGTCTCTTGGGATGGCTTGCTAAGGCTGAAGATCACAAGAACTACTGCCTTTGCGAGCTCTTTTAAGATATACCTCCAATGAATACATGCATGAAAATTCATGCATGTATTCATTGGGGATATATCTACTAAACAGTGATTTCTTTTTTTTTTATCCATATGGGGAGTGGAATGCTCCTTTAAGGATAACTTCATGGTAAGGGTGGAACTGTAAGTGAGTGATCTCTAACATCTTCCATTATTATTATGATATTTATAGAGCACCGTCAAATTCCACAGCGCTTTACAATGGGTGGACGAACAGACATGTAGTTGTAACCAGACAAGTTGGACACACAGGAACAGAGGGGTTGAGGGCCCTGCTCAATGAGCTTACATGCTAGAGGGAGTGGGGTAAAATGACACAAAAAGGTAAGGATAGTATTAGACTAGTGACAGTTGCAGAAGAGGAATCAGTCAGGAGCTATTAACAGTTTAATTGATACGCTTTTATGAAGAAGTGGGTTTTTAACGATTTTTTGAAGGAGTGGAGACTGAGTGAGCATCTAACGGAGGAGGGAAGCGAGTTCCACAGGAACGGTGCAGCCCTCGAGAAATCTTGAAGGCGAGCATCAGAGGTGGGAGTACGGACAGAAGATAGACGTAAGTCTTCAGCAGATCGTAAGGGCCTAGACGGGACATACTTGTGTATAAGGGAGGATAGATAGGTGGGAGCAGCATTATGTAGAGATTTGAAAGCAAGAACCAGAATTTTAAATTGAGCTCTATATTTTATAGGAAGCCAATGTAGGGACTGACAGAAGGGTGAGGCATGGAAGATGCGGGCGGACAGGAAGATGAGCCTCGCCACCGCATTCATTATGGACTGTAACGGCGCAAGTTGGGAGCACGCAAGACCACTGAGAAGCGGATTACAGTAGTCAAGGCGAGAAAGGACAGTGGAATGGACCAACACCTTAGTCGCATGTGGCGTTAAGTAGGGGCGGATGTGCGCAATGTTTTTGAGATGGAAATTACAGGATTTGGCGATAGATTAAACATGAGGTTTGAAGGAGAGGTCAGAGTCTGCGTGGTGGAGCTGATGGTAGCACCGTTGACTTGGAGGGAGACAGACACAGGAGTAACAACACTTGAGGGAGGAAAGACCAGAATTTCAGTTTTGGTCAAGTTTAGTTTAAGGAAGTGGGCAGCCATCCAGTTAGAAACAGCAGAGAGGCAGTCAGAGACACTAGTCAAGAGGGACGGGGAGAGATCAGGATAGGACACTTAGATTTGCGTGTCCTCTGCATAGAAATGATATTGGAAGCCAAAGTAGCTAATGAGTTTACCAAGGGAGGCAGTAGAGATGGAGAACAGTAGGGGACCAAGGACTGAACCTTGGGGGACACCAACAGAGAGGAGTTGGGGAGAAGAAGCAGAGCCAAAGAAAGAAACACTGAAAGAGCACTGGAAGAGGTAGGAGGAGCACCAGGAGAGAGCAATATCTTGTAGACCGATGAGGATGAGAAGAAGCTGTTGATGATCAACAGTGTCAAAAGCCGCAGACAGGTCAAGGAGAATTAGGATAGAGTATTATATTATATAGAGTATTATATATTCTTCCATGAAGAATATTAACTTTGACTAGTCAAATAAGTTGAAATACAATATTAGGAAGAGGGGGGTTAAAAAATAAAAAGAGAGAAAGAAAGATCCATAGGTAACAAGTACATTTCCTTTTTTTTTTTTATATATATTTCAGATGTGTACCTGTATAGGGAATAATACACTTTGCCTCTACTGACCCAAGGCTCAAGCTTCAGATGGCATGATATTCAGTCTGTTTAAAATTGGTTAACATGTCAGCTATTTGAAATAATATACTTTATCTATATCCAATGCTTAGTGAATATACCCCTAGACAAAAGTTGTAGAACATCATGTAACAAGTAATATGTGTTATATCCTGTATGTTTCTGTCTGTTGGCCTTATTTCCTGTTTTTCTCGCTTTGATCATAACTGCATAGTAATGTGTAATTGAGAACTGAGTAGTAAATATCTTTAATTCTTAGTGCGCATGTTATTATTTATTATTTCCTGCTGTATATAACTTACACAGCTCATTAAAGGCTCAGAAGTCACTTTGAACCTCTTCTTGTATTGGGGCTCCTCACCAGCTGATTTGGGGACAAGGAGAAATAGAGAGAGTTGCAAATTGATACAAAAGACCATGGCAATGGAAAAGGCCTGACAGAGAAAATTCCTCACTATCAACCTGTCTTATAAATTTCTAGTTAATGCTACTGGGCATTCGGTACTCTTGTCATCATAAATATCTTCCGGATATCTCCTTCTCCTCCTTACCCTTAGGGTTCTTATCCATTCTTAATCTTCTCAATGTTTTACTTCTTATAATTTATAGATGATAAGAGGCGAAAGGGAACAGCAGGGATTAACTTATGTATTCATGTACTGTTATCCTCCACCATTCCTTCTCACACAAATCCCCCCCCCCCGCGCCCGCCTGCCCGCCCACCCTAATTCTTAAATCCTATTGTGAATTCCTGTTTATTTTAATCTTACCTTTCCCTGCCTATCTTTGGAGAAAGAGAGCACACCTTATGCCAAGTGTGATACAATTGATTTTATAATTCTGTTTATCTGCCTGTTTTGGGATCATATTCTTTTCCCCTCCGCTTTTTCCTCCCCTCTTTTTCCCTATTACCTCCCCTCACTATAGCAGGAAGTAAACCTTACAGTTGTTAACTGTTGAGTGAAGAGTACAGAAGAGAGGAGCATAATAATGTTACTTCTTGCCTTGGCTTGTTATTATTTAACAAAAAGAAAAAAAGGAGAGAGGGAAAAAAAAAGAGGGCCAGCAAAAGAGAGAGCAGACAGGAGAGACATTTAACTCTATTGTGATAATTGTTAAGTTATAGTTTCCATTGTATTCACCCATGTGTCCTAGTCTGCTATTTGAGTGTATCTGTTTCCTAAGTTCACCAGTATACCCCTTTCCATTTTTGCTTGCCATGTGACTTGTGTTATTAATTCTTGAATGCATGGGATTTTCCCTGTTTTTCAATTTCATGCCAGAAGTAATTTAACTGCTTTAATAATATGTAATATTCACATTAATACTTTTTTTGTTATTTTAGGCCAATTTAGGTTTAACAGGACCACTTCCGGCTTGAAGACTAGTTTCATTTCCGTTATTTGATAAATTGCATTGATTACATCTTTCCAAAATGTATTTCTAGGTACACATTGCCACCAAATGTGGATCAAATTGCCTTCATTGACATTACATTTCCAATACCTATCTGATGACTCTGGAAAGATTTTTTTTAAATGTTTCGGTGTTAGTTATCATCTGTGTGAAAGTTTGAATTGTGTTTCCGTAAGGTTTAGGCAATGTATGTGTTTGTATAGTTATTTAGAGAACTTAATCACTCTTCTTCTTCTATATGTATTTGTAGCTCTTTTTCGCATTTATTGATTAGTCCTATAAGTTTATCATGTCTCCATTTAGATATAACTTTATAGTTTTTATAGTTATTTAATTTGCAAAGCTGTATGAGATTTATAATTTTCTGCCATAAAACCTTTGATTCGCAGATAATTAAAAGTTTCTTTAGAGGGAATATTACATTCCTCCATAATATGATTGAAGGGTTTAAATTTGTGTTTCACTAATATGTTTTTAAATTCCCTTATCCCCCCCAGTCTTCCAAGTGTCTATTTTTATATTATCTAACACAGTTGAAATGGTAGAAAATGGAAGCCCATCTATTATTCTATTTCTGAGTCCTTTGTTAATTGTGAATTTTTCCCACTAACTCGTTAGTTCTTTAAGTATCTGTGATTTAGTTTGTGCATCTTTAATAGATTTTTTTGCTCAAGTCTAAGACCCAAAATAGTGAGGATAGATTATCTACCCCAGTTTTAGCTTTTTCCATTTTGTACCATGTTTCTTAAGTTGCCGCATTGTTTTGAGAGAGCAATATGTGGAAACGTCTACTGGCTAGATAACATTGCAAAATTTCTGGACACCCTAGACCTCCATCTTGGCCAAATTTTTCATTTTAACCCATGCTTTTTTCCGCCTCATACAAAATTACAGAAGGATGAATGTAGTAAAGATAACCAGTCTTCTGGGAAGTTGAGAGGGATCAATCTCCATGCATACAGCCATTTCGGTAAAATATATGCTTTTAGGATATTGATTCTACCCGACCAAGAAAAACCCAATCCCTTCCACTCCCTTAGGTGTTTTGTTGGTTTGTTTTAATAAGGGTAAGAAGTTGTCTTCTATTAGGTCTTTCATATATGAGGTTATGGTTATGCCCAAATATTTTAGCCTGTCTTTATTTTCAGGGAGCCCGATGTTTTGTACAAGAAAGTTAATTAGACTATTGTTCATATTTTTAGCGATGAATATTGATTTCTCTATGTTCATTTTATATCCTGAGACTTTTGAGTATTTATTTATCTCCTTCAGTAACTCTGGGACTGATATTTGGTGTGTAAATGTTAGCTAGTGTTAATAGTTTATTGTTTATTTCACATATTAAAATAATGTATCGGCCTTCTTGGTCAAGTTCTTCATATCTAATATTTAAGGAAACATTTTTTGCAAACATGAGTGCCACACCACTTTTTTTTTTTCAAAAACCGCACTTATAATGGTGGGGTATCTTGTTGAACCTATTGTATTTTTGTTGGATTTTGTCCAATGGGTTTCTTGAAGGGCACAGACTTGTACCTGATTTTTTATCAAGAAATCTACAATTCTAGACCTTTTACAGGGTGTGTTGATCCCGTGGGCATTTATTGAAGTTAAATTACAGTTTTATATCAGTTCTCAGGGCTCTCACTTTCCAAAATGCACTCGTGTGCATATGTATATTTATCCGTGTTTCTTCTTATTAAGTGTTCTTGCATGGCAAGACCACTTACTATTATCTCACATATATATTATTATTCGTATTATAGCCAAATTTACCACAGTAATATACCGAAACGTGCGGATTGTTCCCGATCGGTGTGCTATTACTTTGTGGAACATTTCGCCGAATGGTTCACAAAATATCGTCGTTTTTGTGGCGAAATTTGTCCCATAGGAATGAATGGTGGAATGTTCAAAACTAGAGTGGGAGCTGACAAAGGCTAGAGTGTGAGCTGAAAAATCAGGACATGATTTCTAAACTGCAACCACCCCCTTATTTTCAAGCCCACCTACACAAATCTTATATCAAAACGTTCAGCTATCCCTGCTGCCACTAAAATGTCCACGGCTAAGCCATAGTCCTGATAGTTTTCACAATATGACCATATTTTTGCAACTCATGCCGTCCATTGACATTCATTGAAACTCTACTCTAGCCACCTCAAATTTGAAGGGCAATTTCTAAACTGCGACTGTGCCTTCATTTTTAATATTTCAGAGTCATACTCATCAAAACGTAGCTATGGGTCTTGTGATTCTCACAATATAAAGCTCTTCGCTGTAGGATTTATAGTTTTTAAACTACGACCGTTTGAAGGTGGCAACCGCCAGTGAAGTGAGCAATTTGGAGCAGTTTGTTTTTTTTGTTTTTTTTTAAATTCAAGGTTTTTATTGTTTTCAAGTCATAAAAAAGGGTTGTAGGGGTACAGAAAAGAAGAAGGGGTGGGGGGGAGGGTAACAGGGTCTTAGGACCAGTCGTCCTTGTTATCATTGTTATGACAGAGTATCATACATTGACATGGAGTTACATGACAGTCATATTGTACATCATGAGCCATATACAGAACAAGGTTGAGCCTGCAGTTAACCTTTTACAGCGTGTGTGCCAAGCAGAATAGCCTTCCTGGTCTCGTTTTTAGAGAGATTCTTTACCTTTACTTTTACATATAAGTCGGGGTAGGGTACAAAAAGGGGAACTCGGGTATAAGGTCGGGTTCACAGAGTTCATGCTTCTTGCTGACATTGTAGCTGGTAAGGTGCTTGAACTAGTGGCATTCCTAATGTTGCGGTAGTTCTAGTTGCTGCAGCTGTTTATAATTGTTTTTGTTTGACTCTGTATCTAGTGGGAGGGGGGTTCCAGGATGTAACTCCTGGGGTGGGGTGAACTATATTACATCGTGTAACAGTTACGTTTGGTTTGTGTGATGTGTTATTGTGTTTGTGGTGCGTTTATTTTCCCAGATAGTAGGTGGTGTGTGTTTATGAGTCTCCATCTGGGGTGTGTTCAGGAGGGGGGGGGGTTGGTCAGGTCATGGGGCTGGTGTATGAGTTCTGTTGGTGGACCCATAGATGTGTTGTGTCCCCTATCCAGGCTTGAGTATGCCTGAAGGTTGAGTTTTCCGGGGTTGGGTGGTGATAAGAGCAGTTTGTCTTTAACCACTCTTCTCTGCCCTTGCTGTAGAGTGAGTTGCCATAGGAACCCAGGTGTGTGAGCAGCCAGCAGAGTGTTCCGGAAAACAGAGGCTGCTAAATGAAACACATTCTCTGAACTGCTGTCATTCCTACAGTTTGGATAACATAAAAGTGAGACCTATCGCATTTAATAAATATATTTCCATGTTAGTCAATTCGTTATACCTGTAACAGAAAAACAGTAACATACAATGTTACAACAATACAGCTAATCAATGTTTCATAAAGTTACTCTGCCCAGTCCAACCTTTCCACAGTTACTCCAGCCACTCCAACCACACAACAGTTACTCAAGCCACTCCACCCAGTTACTCCGCCCACTCCAGTTGTAGACTACTGGTGGAGGCAAGAACACTTCACACAATTTCCCCAGAAATTGTAGCTCTTCTAGTTTCATAAATTCTTCTCTTACGTCTCCAATACTTGAGGAAATAAGTGTCGCTAGTGCCAATTTTTATTCCCTTCTTTCTTTCTCTTTTTATCCTTTCTTTTTAGGTAGTTGGGGCCTCGCGGTTTATTGACTGTTGATTGGAGCTGCTTCTATTTTGTTTGCAGTTAGTCAGCTTTTTAGATCTTCTGCTCGGTCTATAGGAGTAATCTTTCCTTCATGTGATATAATATTTTTTGTGGGGAACCCCCATTGCTAATTAATATTATTATGCCTCAAAATTAATGTACTATCAGAAAAGGTTTTCCTTTTTTGTCTGGCTGGCCATGACAGGTCCTGAAATATTTTCAAGGTTTATATTCTTCTGTGCATTTGTTACTTTTTGTAGCTTTCAATATTTGCATCTTAAGCTTGGAAGAGGCGAAGCATGTCAGTAAATCTCTTGGAAGGTGGCCTGGGACATCTTTAGGTTTATTCACTCCATGGCATATCTACATCATAGAAATTCTGGTGTCCCATTCCACATCCAGGTGTTTGATAAAATTGTCTATATATGGCTCCAGATTCTTTGCAATTATTCATTCTGATACTCCTTTGATTCTTAAGTTGTTTCGTCTTGACCGGTCCTCTAGGTGTATCAACTTGTTCTCCATGTCAGCCATTTTCTTTTCTAGTGTCAGATTGTGTGTTCTTCGTTGTGGGCTTTTTCCTTGTATTCCATCCCATTTAATTTCTCTTCTATCCCTTATATTCGTAGATTAAAAGTCAGCAGTTTTCTTAATGTCCAGTGTATTAACTTGAATTTCTTCTCTCAGTTTCCTAAATTGTGTATCTAGGTGTCTGAGTAGATGGTCATATTTGTTTCTGCCTTCTCTTGACTTTTGATTTTCCTCAGTCTGTCTTTTGTTAATATCTCCCTCTGTTGGGATATTTGATAGGTGAGATTCCTCCAGGTTTGACTTATTATCTGGGGGATGTGGTGAAAATAAAGAAAGGCATTTTTTTTTTTTTGCTTTTTTTTTGTTTTTCAAATGATAGCCATTTTGCTTCTTGGTTTGTGTGATCCCTCTCTAGAGATTTTAAACTTTTTGGAATAATGATATCTTTGGTTTTGTTATGACATTCCTTTTTGTATTTAACATAAATAACATAAATAAATAAATAAATAAATAAATAAAACAAAAAAAAAACACCACAGGGAGTTTTAATCCGACCCACTTAAGACTGTCAGACAGTCGACACTGTGAGCAAAATTAAATGAACTTAAGCTCATATATTGCTCCCTGAATTCTGCTCTTTATCTCATATTTTTTTAAGTGCAATATGTAAAAAATGATGTTCAAAGTGCATTCGTGAACACATATAATAAAATAAAGATTATATACTTGAATCATTGGAAATTAATTAAATGTAAATCAAACAAATATTCACTTGAAACAATAGTTCAAAAATCTTCCTGGAGTGTCTTGGCTGTCAAAGTGCTTTGTACCAACATGTTTCTCTGACAAGTGGCTTTGAACTCTGCAAGTTTTATTTGACATCAGTAAGATTGCATGAGGACGTCATACGGACCTCATCTTGGATTCCTCATATTGATGCAGAATGTGAGATCAAGTCCTTCTAGTCATGTTTTCATTTAATCTAAGGCATTTCTTTGGATTCGTATATATGTGTGCATAAGCTCTTCTCTTAGTAAAACACAGAAGTTTTATAAGTGCCAACATAAGAAACCTTGCGGACACAACTGTATTATTAAATTAGAAAAAAAAATAGATTTTTTTCTTAGTATTTACAAGTAATTTCTTGATTTCAGAAGAAAGGATAGCATGTTGGCTTGTGATTGGAAATACATGCTTTTGCAGTATATTTCTGCATTTTACTCTTTATCAGTTTGGAGTCCATAACTGAGCTGTTGAGGGGACACAGATCCAATGAACTAGGTTTTGCTAAAGGATAATTAGCAAGATAAAAGTTATGCACATTGGTGCAAAGAATGCACAAGCATTCCCTAAATAGTAAGGAATTAGAGATAACAACACACGAGAAGGACTTGGGAATTGTTATAGACAATGTGCAATGTCAATCAGCGGTGGCTAAGGCCAGTAAGGTATTGTCATGCATGAAATTCTGGGGATGAGAATATAATTTTGCCTCTCTAAAAATCACTGGTGAGACCACATCTTGAATATGCTGTGCAATTTTGGGCACCTGTTCTAAAGAAGGATATTATGGCACTACAAAAAGTGCAGAGGCAGACTACAAAATTAATAAAAAGGAATGTAACATTTTAGTTATGAAGAAAGGTTAACAAATTCAAGCCTCTTTAGTTTAGAAAAACGTTGCCTCAAAGGGGATATAACATTAAACAAATATATACGGGTCCAATACCAACCATTGTCTGAAAATCTGTTTATAAACAGGACTATACATAGGACACAAGGTCATGCATTTAGATTGGAAGAAAGAAGATTTAGTCCAAGACGAAGGAAAGGTTTTTTTTTACCATAAGAAGAATAAGGATGTGGAATTCTCTGCCTGAAGAAGTGGTTTTATCAAAGTCTAAACAGATATTTGAAAAGCAACTAGAAGCATACTTGCAAAAACAGAATAACCAAGGATATAATATTTCAACTGTAGGGTAATAGCTTCTTGATCTTAGGATAAAACTGACTGCAATTCTGGAGTCAAAATTGATTTTTTTCCCTAGTTTGTTGTCCACAATACAGGTAAAAAAGTCTGTATGTTTTTTTTTTCATATTGACAGTAAAAATGGTCCTTGTCCTCAACACTATTGAGAATCATTAGCACAAAAATAAGAATACATTGTAGGTAAGATAACATGAAGAACATATGTGTATTGAGGCAAAAATACATTCCAAAAATAAGACTAATGACCAGTTCTGACGACTAAATTTCACATTTCAGGTTTAAATAAAGTATAGGTTGAAATTATTGCATTCAACCACAAGGAATAGTGCTGTAAGCAACAATGAATTCTTGATTTAAGGCTAGCCAGGACCAAATATTGCCCTTTGTATCAGTTTCAGGCCGGTTATGCACATAATTTGGTTTGAAATAAAAGATTATTTATGAAACTCACAAGAATGTGCTAAACAAGAACAATGACAAATTTCCGAAAAAATGATCAGTTAGCCCTTTTAGCTTAATCAAAACCTATTAGTTTAGATGAATGACTGCACCGTTCCTCACCCAGAAACCGGCCTTGTCCATCACAAATTTGGCTCACTACTCACTCATTTTCTCTAAATTATATTTGATGCAATGTCAAACATATAAACAATGAAGGTTACATCTGCCAAGACTCTATGGAATTGTTCCTTTAAACGGAAATATGCTGAGTAAATTGACAATGCATTTCAATTATATTTGTACCACTCTAATCATTTGCTGGTTGTCACAAAAATTTTCACAATTGCCATGTAAAAAGTAAGTAACCAAGCATTATTTTAATTAGAAAGAAGTATTTACGGATTGCAAGTTTAATAATTTGGCTTCAGCGAAGCAAGGCATTATCAGATAGCAGCTGTTTAACATTTTATAACAGATGGCTCCTTTCTTGTGTTAAGTTGTGCAAACTTGATCGGAAAAAAAAAAAGAAAAAAAAAAAATATATATATATATAATTAAATAAAATAACCTTAAAATGATATGTCGCAGAATGTTAGTTGAATGCTGTTTGGTTGCTTATAATAGCTGTGCAACATGATTTAAATTTAAATATAAGGCAATGCCTGATAGCATGTTCAGTCATTTCCCTTATTCTGGTTTGACAATTTAAGCTCTTAACTGCAGCTGCTATTAATAAACTCATCTGCGCTAAGGAGAAATTATATCTCAATAAAAATTTAGCTTAATTATTGTTAAAATGAGCATATGTTGAAGATTTTATACAAAAATATGGATATAAAACAACTGGCCCATCTAGTCTCCCCATTGGACCCCCGCATCTAAAACATTCTTGAATTTCATGAATGTCTGGTTTCTACTCCTATTTTTTGTAAAAAGGGAGAATCTGCTATTTTTATAGTAGATTACTTAGAAAAAAAACTGTTCAAAAAGACAACTGTTAACTTCTTAACGACTAATGTGAAGTATACTTTCATAGTTTGGTATAGCATATACTCAATCTTACACAATGTAAGATCTTTTTTTTAAAATATGTCTGTTATATATATTTGGGTAATTCACTCAAAAGCAGGAAGTGAAAAAGCAGCATTGTCCACATATGTTCAATCGCCAATATTAAAAATTGTATTTTGATAACCAATAGATATATGTTCATATCATATATCAAACTAAACCAGTCATTGTACCATGTTTATGGCAGGTTCTAACCTTATTCGTAGTTGAATCCAGATACGTCGGAATCAATTCACCATTGATCGGAGCTGAGCTATTATTGACTTCAGTCAAACCAATATAACAGAACACTCCTGGCAGAAGTCGATTCATTCTTTTTTTTAATATTATGTTGATAAGACTGTAATAACTCAGCCAATTTTAATGCTCTCTAACCTTTATATAGTTATGATTGTGCTGTGCTTATTCCAAAAACACCATTATAAAGTTCTTTAAAGACACAACTTGCAGAATCCACAGAAACCTTAATGATGGCATCCTGCATAGCTATATTATTAGAACTAAAATGAAGATATTATATTTATTATTAGAACTAAAATGAAAATATTATATTTATTATTAGAACAAAAATGAAGATATTATTTTTATTATTAGAACTAAAATGAAAATATTATATTTATTATTAGAACAAAAATGAAGATATTATTTTTATTATTAGAACTAAAATGAAGATATTATATTTATTATTAGAACTAAAATGAAAATATTATATTTATTATTAGAACTAAAATGAAAATATTTCTGCATCTTCAGCAAAGATAGAACGAGTGCATTTATGAAGCCCTATTCATGTAAGAATAGCATCACTCTAAGCACCATAACCACTGTAACCAACAGTCCTGCATTCCCTGGCACGATGTCACTTGGACACGCAGGCTTTAGTTTAATATTTATGGGTCAGCTTTTGAAATGATTTAATATTTTTGGATAAACTTTCAAAATGATTTAAAATTTTGAAAAATATTTGAATTTCTCTTGTTTCTTCGTGATCGTTTCTTTCTTATTTGTTTCTCTTTCCTATTTTTGTTTCTGTGCTATTTTTCTAATAATGATAAAGCACTGCAGGATTTGCTAAAGCTCTATAAATGCCAATAATAATAATAATAATAATAATAAATATATATAGTTTAAGCTTATTATTTATTAATAACCAGGCATGTATATATGTGAGTGTCAAAACATCCATGTTATTCACTAATCCAAGGGTTCCCAACCACAAATACACCTTAACAGTTTAGGGATTACTGAACATTTAGGGATTACCCAATTGTGTCTGAAGTGTTTTTTTTTGTTTTGTTTTTTTCTCAAAACAACTTTGAGTAATCCCTAAATCCTGGACTGTTAGGGGGTACTTGAGGACTGGGTTGGGAACTCCTGCACTAAACTATTAATTGTAGAGAATTGACTGTGAATTCCAAATTTAGGGTCTATTTAGAGATGATAGAGGTGATAAAAAGAACAGATCACACTTTGTCTATGGCTTTCACCTGTCAGGGAGTTAATGAAATAATCTTGAGATTTGTTTATAGTTATCGCAGCATGTAAATAATGTACTTAGCTTTTTACCAACACGTACTGGACAAAAGAAGCATTAAACTGAATATAAAGGTTGACTATAAACGTCTACATGTGAAGCCTGCAGAGTACAATTATAATAATAGTTTAAGCTAAAGTGCAATTGAAACTCATAAATCCAGTGTTGATGGTTTTTAGTACAGTAAAAAAATTGTTCATAGCTATCATTGTTATCTCTTTATAATAAAAGGTGACAAAGTGACAGAAATTAAACTATTTCAACATGGTTAGAATTTAGATCTACGTTGTGATGTTTTTACCTTCTGCTCAATTCTCCTAAAGGGTTACTCTAGCCAAAAAACTGTGTTTTTATAAAAACGAGGGGAGGACAGGGATGGCACAGAGATGAATGGGGACTGCCACCATTGGCTGTGATGCCAATTCTTCACAGAATTCACATTCACAGTTTGTTCTTGGTGGGCTAATGACATTGCTAGAGGTGAAACGCTGCACATACAGACTCCAGGCACCATGACCACTTCAAATCACTGAAGTGATCAAGATGCTGGGAGTAACCCTTTAATTCTAGGACAATATGGGATCATCATTTTGGCACTGACCATTCTATGCCATTCTATGTTGACTGACTATTAAAATGAAATTGTGCGTTTTAATTGCGATTTACTTGTTAAATAGTTATAGTTATAGTTACATAGTCTCTGAAAAGAGACATGTGTCCATCAAGTTCAGCCTTCCTCATATTTGTTTTTTGCTGTTGATCCAAAAGAAGGCAAAAAAAAAAAAACAGCTTGTGCATTGCAGAAATTTCAATTTGTCCAGGTGGTGTTTTGGTTTGGATGCTAAAATTTTACTAAATATGATTCAGACAAATCTAAATGGTGCAACAATGAGCATAACTGAAGACAGGTGTTTTAGCAACAAAACAAAATGACAAATATGTGTAGTGCTCCCCTTCTGTTCTGACATCCTTAGCATAGCTGCCATTTACAGTGGAATAGGATAACTGTTGGGATAAATAGTCCTGTTTTTGTAATGATAAATATATTATAAGTCATGATTTTTCCCTCCTTCGTAGGGCATCATGAATTTACTCTGAAATTGTTATAAACCCTTACCCTCTCCTTTGGAAACTGATGAAGATTTTCTAAACATCTACTGGATGTCTTCAAACTTTATAACTTGAAATCATTTTGTGTCTGTTAATTTGAGACTACCTTTTTATTGCAAATACCGAGATGATTCTTACCATTGGTGAAAAGTGCAAATAGCAATAACGTGTGCTAATATCCAAGACATGGAAAGCCAGGCATTATTAATCCATAGTTTTCTCAAACATGTAGGATTTTGTTCTCCATTTGTACTGTAAAAACGCTTATTTTTGACCAAAGCTAGTTTGGCTTAAATGTGTTGGCGACTCTCTAACAAACCATAAATCACTGTTCTATTGTGTCACTTTAAATAAAAAATATGTTCATTTCAGCATGTACATAACTTCATTCCAGACTGTGGCAAGGCACATTTTTAACAGAGCAGAATAAATCTGTTTATGCCACATCTGATATATGATAAATTCTAATATAGAAGCTTACTATAAAGTTTGTCAGATGAACACACCTCACTGTAGAAGCTGTCTTTAAATCCTTTGCTGCTGCTTAAAGCATTCCTAGAGTCAAATACAATATATAGAAAGAAAGATGTCATTGCCGGCACACAGCATCTTTAAAATTCAGCTCATGGATCCTTGAAGCCTATGTTGGTCATGCAATTTAATGTAATATGACTGATGTAACCAGGCATGGCACCACATTGTAATGATGTGTCTGCAGCTGAATAATAAAAATTTGGAGTAGCTTTTATTTAAAAGTGGCTGCCAAAGCGATGAGACTTGATACACTGTAATACCCCAGCCCAGCAGTATGGCAGATGGATAAATCACAGTGTGTAAACTTGGGACACGTTTTGGTAACATTTATTTTAAGCAGCGAAACGTCCTGCACTTTAAAAACATCAGTCCTGCAGTACTGTAAATAGATAGATCAGAGTTTATACTCGTCATTCTATACCCAGGCCCAGGCTTATGGCTTATGGCAAATGGAGTTTGTACTCCTCGATCACATATTGCCCAACTCTCAGAGGTATGAAAACGGGTAGGGGGAACAGATTCCTTTGGGGCTGACCACCGCTCCTTGTGTTATAGCTTCAGATGCCCAGCTGGATGTGACCACAGGAAAGTATGGATTTGAGGCGGATGTGGATAGTAATGTCACTTTAATAATAATTTGATATAGAGCAGATAAATGATAGGCATTGTGAGTATTTACATCAAAGCACTATCACTTGAATTATTTAGTTTTGACACTGTATTTCTTAGAATTGTGTTTTTTATCACATTGATTTTGTATGATATATACAGTAAAAAACAAAGAAAAAAGTTACCTAAAGTTGCGCTCTTCCTTGCCACCCAAGAGTAGTGAAAATTTGAACGCAGGATTTGTTTTTGTATATTTGTATGATATATATTCTCAATGCTCTTACAGCAGATTAATAGATGGGGTACAATAGTCACCAAAATAACTTTATCTTAATGAAGCAGTTTTGGTGTACAGATCATTGCTCAATCCTCTGTCATTCAGGAGTTAATCACTTTTGTTTCTGTTTATGCAGCCCTAGCCACACCTCCCCTGGCTGGGACTGACACAATCTGCATGAAAACAAAATGGTTTCATTTTTAATAAGATAACTCGCTTTAAAAGTGTTTATCTCCTGCTCTGTAAATTGAACTTTAATCACATATATGAAGTGCCTGCAGGGTCAAGCTATTAACAGAGCAGGGGATAAGATATTCTAAATAAAACAAAATTTGCAATAAAGAAAGTGTGAACATTAGATGACTCTTTACAGGAAGTGTTTAGGAAGGCTGTGTAAGTCACATGCAGGGAGGTGGGATTAGGACTGCATAAACAAAGTGATTTAACTCCTAATTGGCAGAGAATTAAGCAGTGAGACTGCAGGGACATGTTCTATACACCAAAACTGGTGTATAGATAACTGCTCCATTAAGCTAAAGTTGTTATGGTAACTATAGTGTCCCTTTAATATTATAATTTTTCTTTATTATTATTATTATTATTGGTTGATTGGCTATGGAGATTGGACATTTTTTAGATAATGGTCTGAGATTTGGGATTCTGGTCACAATGCTGTCTGGGGAGTCACATAGGACCAGATAGTTGAGCCTTGTCTAGTTAAGGCTGAATTTAGAAGCAGGGTTACTTACTGAAGTGAAAATTCAATGTGACTTTTCAACTTTAAGCCCAGGGTAGCCAAAGGATAAGTGTACCTGACTTTAATTATTATTCAGTTTGGCTATTTTGACATTAAATGTAAAATTCACAGTGAATCACTATAAATTCCCCTCACGTCAAACTTGTGAGACAAGTGAATAACCCCGTGGGTTTTATAATCAGGCTGCTTTTCCTGAAGCACTGAAAAAGAGCTGAAAATGAATGTTTTGCAGCAGGATAAATACAGATATATGATAACCATGTAATATTATTTTAGTTATAAAACCATTAACATATCTGCAGTGAGGAAAGTCATGAAATTCATATTCCGTAGCAACAACGCCAATGATTCAGTCTAACACTGAAAATCACTAGGTTTCTCTGAATCCGCAAACAAATCCATAATTGACCTTCGAGCAGAGTAAAGGTACTTCACATTTAAGTGCCTTGGAATTCAAGAACTGATACGTTGGTTTTTCTTTCTTCTATATCTAAATAAAATGTATCTGCATTCCTGACATGGATTACTTAAATGATAATGTTTGATATTTTAAGATGTTTATATTAACAATTTGTAGTAGTTGCATGATTTTATATTCTTTATTGTATGCAAAGTTGATACATTCTTTATTTTTTCTTATTTTATAACTTTCATTTTCTATTCTTATTGATTTTTACTTTTTCTTTATTTTTTTAAATGTTTTACTTTACAGAATTTGTTTCTGACTACTGTTTATTCTGTAGTCCAGAATGTATTTCTACTTTTTCCCTCACTGCAAGTAATTGTGCTTACATAAATACAAGCTCGTTAAGATAATCAGACTACCTCTAATTAAATTTATTTTAGACTATCTAGTCAAGATTTTTTCATGTTCTTCCTATTTTTCTTCTTCATTTACAAGCTTTTTGTTGTGTAATTGCTGCATTTTAGTTTTATGGAAAGACTTTAGAAGACATGTATAGCATCCATATAAAACTATGGGTCAGATCCACTCATCTGAATACATAATCGGCATTCAAATGAGCAGATGAATATTCACCTTTTTAATGCTCTCATAACTCAGCTCCAATTATACTGTAGCTGATGCTACATTCGGGTCTATTGTCCCTAATCACAGAAAAACGATGGATTGTTCCAATGAAATTGATAGTCTGTTTTTAATATGTAACAATAGAACAAGTGTACTGTGTCAATATGGGGCGCTTAAATAGATATTACAGAAATATTAACATAAGCAGCTCAACACACGTGTAAGTGCACGTGCAGCTCAACACACGTGTAAGTACCTCTAACTTAGCACAAAATCATGCAAAACAAATTGTGGAGTGTTATTTGAGTGGAGAGAGAAAAAAACACACATCAAAATATACCCAGTGGGGCGCTGATATTATAAATGTACCCTTAAATAGGGGCCATAAAATATACCAAATGTCTAAAAGAGAAAAATTAGACAAAATCTGGTGCAGTATATCTAGACAACTGGATTTATTGTGAGATATATATGTAGCTCACTCACATGGTTCAGAGCCTTGGGGGGAAAGGCTCAGATCACAAGCGCAGTGGTATTTAAAGATAATACCCAAACTTCTTCTATTTGGAGATTCAAGTACTCAAAGTGAAGAGAGACAAGACAGATCTGGTGTGTTAAACTCAATGTAAGTGTTAATACAGTAATACAGGTCACTGCTCACTTTATTGAGAGCCAAATTATTGGGCTCTCAGTGATATGCGCACTGGCCTTTAAGAGGGCACTGCTCTTCTTTATAGCAGGAAGCAGCAGGAAGACATGGGACTTTAAATAAATTTAAAAAAATGTATTTGACCAAAATATTGGATATTAAAAACAAACAAATAAAAATACCACAAATTGGTAATCCCAAAATGAAGTCTTTGCCATCTGAGGTGCGTTTTGACTTGTCCAAAAGGCTTTTTCCATGTATACGGAGTTAACTACCGCCAGCTGGCCCAACACACACCCCTCTATACGAGCCGACGGATTGGATAATTAAGGTACAAGAGGACCAATCACAGATGAACCGCCAGGTATAAACCGGTAGAGTGCAAGCAGAAGAGGATTCCGATTGAAAAAGCCTTACTCTTTTTTAATTTCATACATTTGAATGTGACATAATATAAGTAAATTATAACTTGACAGATTTATCCCAGTTGTTTGTTTGCTATTTTCCAGATAATGCAGGAATATCCAGCCAATTTAATGGTATAAGCTCTGCAAACTCTAACTCCTAGAACTAACATTGAAATAGTAGATTCAGGTGAGAATGTAAAAGTCCAAAGCAAAAGGAATTTCATGTCAGGTAGAACTAATTCTGGTTTAAAAAGCTAGACCTGATCCAAAACTCATGGTAACTCTTCTAAACAGGGATTTACTGTCGATGTTGAAGAAAATATTTTTTTATACCTCATTCTCTTTTATTTATTTTTTTACCAACTTTAAAGCCAAACCTCTCTCATACCCCATAGGGTTTAGAGCACTATGTTGACATGTGTAGGCATGGGGGCATAGGCATGACATGGGCCAATCAAATGTTCTGTAAGGCTATTTAAACCCCCCTAGCCCTATCAACCCAACATCAAATCAAGAAATAGGTTTACCTTCACTTCTTTACCCCTATTTCAGCTCTTATTTCTAATGTTTCAGTACTGTGTTTTCTCTTTGCTATCTTTCATCTCATTTGTATACTTTTTGTTTTTTACTCTTCTTATTTTTTCTCCATATTTTTTACAATGATATATTTCTTGAGAAATCAATATTAACTAGACCTTGTTATCTCCAACATGTTTCTGATAAAGTGATCCTCCGTTGGGGGTAATTTTTTCTTTGACGGGTAAGTCAAAGTTTAATTTTTATTGCTTATCAGAGGAGGTTTAGAAAATGGGTAAGGTCTCTACATTTAGAATTCCAGGCTTATTTACTAAACTGTGAATTCAATGTGAATTCAATGTGAATTCAATGTGAATTTCATATTTAAGGTAAAATTAGCCAAAAACTCAAACTTTCAGTTTGGAATTACATTTGAAATCTACTTTGAATTCACTATGATTTTTCACTAGTGAATAACCCAGTGGGGTTTTAGGTGCCTTGGCTAGGCTATTCTTAGTAGGTTGACTGACCTTGAGATCTTATTCCTGGTCCATTATACAAATCTCCCCCCAAGATTTCAGCATATCACTTCTTTCCAGGTTCCATATTAAAAGGGCCAAGGAGAAGTCCATCTGTGTATGCCTGGAGATACAAATAACTGTACAAATAACTGTAGATACATAACATTACAGTTATGTTAACACTGTTATGGGGCACTTCAAACCCCTAAAGCAATTCAGTTTTAGATTCTTGCTTTAAGAGGTTCCTAGGAATGTGTTCCATTCAAATTGCAATCAATTTCCTCAATGAGTGACTATTTGGAATGGTTATAACTATACTTTATTTTAAATAAAGGTTTTTAGCAAAAGCCACTCAAAAAATAAAGAGATGAAGATAACATTTGTGTGGATGTGCAAAATTTGATTTGATATATTATTAGCAGATTGATAGATGGTTTAGCACTAAGGGTTTATTTAATAAATACTGAATTGTAGTGTTTTGATACCCAACCTGTGACACAATTTGGTGTTCAGTTCCCTACTATATGGTTCAATGAATAGATCTGAGTCTGAATAACTCTTATTTAGGATTATTAACTAAAAACGTGAACTGTCAGTTATTCACACATAATGTAAAATGTTATGTCAAAATAACTGTTCTGAAAACATTTTTTTTCTATGTGTCTCGTATGGCATCAAATGGAAATTTATCTTCAGATATTTTTGAAAACCCTTTGTGTCTTCTGCAGTAGGTAACTTTCTCCTTCCTGATGTAGAAGGGATGTTGAAACTAATCAGACAGGATAGTCTTGAGCATTTCAGCTTAAACATCCAAGTTAGTGGATCATAAATGTGTTGCCCTACAGCTTATTGTGCCCACTTTTATTCTCATTACGTAAGTAATCTGGTCTAATCCTTTAGTACTTTGGACTCAGATGCCAAGGGATCACGCATCGTTCAGCTGTTGAGTCTGAAGTAGCTGGCAAGTTAAAATTAGTGTGCACCTTTGGTAATTGGTTTCCTGCTCATGGATAAGCTTGGGAAAACTTGAATTTTATAGTTTGAACCATATGGTCTTTGGCACATAGAGAAAACAGTAGGAGCAACCCATAAATATTACATTAAAATATTTGTGCAAATGCCTGAATAGTTATGTTTGCTTTCAGATGTACACTTTGAAATTTGTCAGATTGCCTGTGAGACCATATGAAAGCACAGGAACGAAAATTAACATCATGACATACTATTTGCACAAGTAGGCAACCCAGGGTATTAAACATGGGGTATGTCCAGTCTTTCTTAGCAGCCACTTAGTCATAAATCTTGGCAAAGTTAGCGTTCATATTTATTTTTTGCATTTTTCACAAGAATGAAATGCCCTTTCACAGATGATATCATCAGCGTTATACATTTCACTGCTCTGAAACACTCTTACTATATTGCAGTAAAAATCTAGCAATATTATGACATTCCCAGTTAAAATGCCATGCAGAACTAAGAAAATAAAATTCCTTAATTTTTTACACTTTTTTAGATTTTATTTAAATTAAATTACGTTCCTGAACAAAATGTTAGAAAATAAGTCTGGGTGCCCTTAATATGAAAGAGATGAATTCTGGTTGAACAGACATATAGTCAAATTCCACATAAAAAAATTCTCACATAATTGTATTTTGTAACCCATGGGTATTTTTACAGACTGTAATGCTATCAGTTGTTGATAGAAAATACTAAATTAATTTAAAAAAAAACACTTCTTCTAATAACCATACATACAAAAGAGAAAACGATTGGATAACAATTAACAATTAACACAGTAGAGGAGTTTAAGCATGCATGGGATAGGCATAAGGCTATCCTAACTATAAGATAAGGCCAGGGACTAATGAAAGTATTTCGAAAATTGGGCAGACTAGATGGGCCGAATGGTTCTTATCTGCCGTCACATTCTATGTTTCTATGTTTACTCCTCCTTCTGGGTGTCAATCTATAAATTATTATTCTTATTATTCTATAATTATTATTCTTTAATGGAAAATTATTACATTGACACTTATAAATTAGCCTTGTTACACCACCGCACTGTCAATAATAAAACCGGTCCTGGAGTGTCCCTTTAATGTGTTTTCTTTGTATATGTGGTAGGGTCAGAAAATTATTGAATGTCTAGACTTCTAAATATTGTATCTGGGGATTTCACTGTACACAGTTCCATCTCAACAATTGCCCGTTCCATTCGAAATATATTAAAAACATAGTGGATCACTCAACAGCTGCTACATGGAATCCTATTAAAAACATCTCAATTTCATTGAATCCAATTTGTCATTCATACAAAGAACATTTTAATATCTAAATGCTACAGATCTACAAGTATTACTCTATGGTTTTTTGTTTTTTGTAAATGTATTTGATGGAATATTTTATTTAAATATATACATTTAGATTTGGTTTTGTTTATTTTTTTTAAATATGTTATTTAGTACTTTATTCCCCCCTAAGCTAACAGAAATAGGCTATGAATTATGAATTGTGTTTGAGACAAAATATAGAAATCAGTAGGCAGACATTGCAGCTGCCTTGAAAAAAATCATACTTTTTTTACTTTAAAAAAATATATATTTTGTTTGTTAATTTTATGTTTTAAAACAATTTTACAAGGTTGTTGTAAAACTGCCTTCCGAAAAGATACTTTCATGACATTTACTGCAACTTAAGTTACATTATCTATGATTGCTATCTCATCACTGGCACTCTCCCCAAACAAACACTTGGGACCTAGTGCATTCTTGGTAATGCCAACATGGACTTATCTAAAGCAAACGAACAGAGCAAACTCCCTGAACAATTAACTGAACTACTCATCGCCTTGAGCTGGCACAGCCTGCTCACACGGAAAGAATGATGGAATAAATACGCAGCTGGGCATTGAGTAGGGAAATGTAAACGTTGTATCTCCATCATTTGAGTGTCAGATATACATACCGTTATAATGCACACAGGGCCGGACTGGGAGAAAAATTCGGCCCGGGCATTTTTTTAACACAGCGGCCCACTAAGAAGGGGGCGGGGCAGAGGTGTGTTTTGTCATCACCAATGACAAACACGCCCCCTCTCAAAGTGAGCATGTTGGTTCAATGCTCTTCCAGGGCAGACCATGCGCAGAGCTCTGCTGAAGAGCTCTAGCATGATAAAAAAGCCCTGTATTTGTTCTGCACAGTGCAAGCAAATTTAATAACATGCTTGCACTGTGTTTCCTTGCAAATTGTCTCTGGTGTCTCTGTAAAGATACCAGGAGACAAAAATGCCAGGAAAGAGTATTGTGCATATGTTTGGAGCCTGCTTGTGGTATTGCGTGTGTGTAGAGTGAGCTGATTGTGGTGTGGTATTGTGTAATAAGGTTGGTTTTAGTCATGTTGTGTTTGTGGTGTAATGTGATGCATATGTGGCTAGGGGCTGTAGAGAATGTGTATAGGGGATATAGCAAGTGTGTGCATACAGGCTATAGTGTGTGTGTGTGTGTATATAGGTGATGTAGTGTATGTTTAGGGGTGTAGTATGTGTTTGCTTACAAGGAATCTAGTGTGTGTATAGGGGATCCAGAGTGTGTATGTTAAAAGTGTAGTGTGTGTGTGTATATATATATATATATATATATATATATATATAAATATATATTTGGAAGTATTGTGTATGTGTGTGGTGCAGTGTGTTGAGGGGGTTCTGTGTGTATGTGAGGGGTGCAGTATGTGTGTCTGAGGGGTGCGGTGTGTGATGTGTGTGAGAGTGCGGTGTGTGAGAGTGCTCTGTGTGATGTGTGTGTGTCTGATGAGTGTGAGAGTGCTGTGTATGATGTGTGTGAGAGTGCCGTGAGTGAGAGTGCTATGTGTGTGAGAGTGTGTGAGTGCTGTGAGAGACTGCTGTGTGAAAGAGTGCTGTGTGTGAGAGAGTGCTGTGTGTGAGAGAGTGCTGTGTGAGAGAGTGCTGTGTGTGAGAGAGTGCTGTGTAAGAGAGTGCTGTGTGAGAGAGTGCTGTGTGAGAGTGCTGTGTGAGAGTGCTGTGTGAGAGTGCTGTGTGTTAGAGAGTGCTGTGTGTTAGAGAGTGCTGTGTGTTAGAGAGTGCTGCTGTGTGAGAGAGTGCTGTGTGAGAGAGTGCTGTGTGAGAGAGAGTGCTGTGTGTGAGAGTGATGTGTGTGAGAGTGATGTGTGTGAGAGTGATGTGTGTGAGAGAGTGCTGTGTGTGAGAAAGTGCTGTGTGTGAGAAAGTGCTGTGTGTGAGAGTGATGGGTGTGAGAGTGCTGTATAAATGTTAGAATGGATTGTGTGTGTAGGGGGGAGGGGGGTTAAATAAATAAAGTAGGCATTATGTCCCCCCCTCCCTTCTTACCTTTAGCCTGGGAGGGGGGGACCGGCACACTGATCCCTGGGACTGGGAGGCGGGGTTCCCTGGTGGTCCTCGTGGTGAGATCCGGTCGTTGCCATGGCAACGCGCCGGATCTCGCGAGAGGAACCCGGCGGAGCTGCAAATTAGAGCTCCGCCGGGTCCTCTCTCCTAGCGGCTGTCTCCCTCCCCGCCGGTGGCCGCATTATACAGCATGTGGGCCGGTGAGGGAGATCTTTGATCTCCCTCACCGGCCCTTCATGGAAAACAGCGGGGCCGGCACTCGGATAGTGCCGGCCCTGCATAGACCGGCAGTGGAGATCCTGGGACTTCCCCTGCCGGCCTCGGCCCATGGCCACCGCGGCCCACCGGGCATTTGCCCGGTGTGCCCGATGGCCAGTCCGGGCCTGAATGCACATATACCTGCGATTTATAAACCCACATACATCGAAAGTGGCTTCTCGGAGCAATAAACTCTAAAACTTCAAAAACAGGAACATTACAATAACTTTTTAAGGACAGAGAACAATGATATATTTGCCTTTATGTTATGAATATTTTTTTCATTATTTTTTAAATTATTTTTAATAATATAATTTTTTTTCTTTTTCTGTTTAATATTTTTTTAATTACACATTTTTTTTTTAAGTAGCTGTTTGGTTTCTATATATTTGGAAAATATGTAGATGGTACATTTCTTATAGATCGGAATAAGAACATTCACTGCACTGTGTTAATGCAAACCATACTTGAAGTATGTGCTGACCAGATGCAACGGGAGATGCATCGAGCAAGCAAGTTATATGGTGCTAACTGCATGGTGCACTCCAGAAACTTTACGGCTGGCTAAGAATCAAGGGAAATTTAGTTTTTGGGCTAAATTTGATCTGGGTTAATCTTGCCAGCCCAAATCAAATTTAGCCCAAAAACTAAATTTCCCTTGATTCTTAGACAGCCCTAAAGTTTCTGGAGTGCACCATGCAGTTAGCACCATATAACATGCTTGCTCGATGCATCTCCCGTTGCATCTGGTCAGCACATACTTCAAGTATGGTTTGCATTAACACAGTGCAGTGAATGTTCTTATTCCGAGAGCAGTGTTGGATCTGTGTTCATTTGAGAGTTGCCAGTTGTGTCATAGCTCTTTATTTATGATGGTACAGCCATCTCTTTTTAAACCTTTTTCTTTATTCTATGTGTGTACCATGGACAAAGGTTGTTCTAGAGCAACCTATTTGAATAATATTCAATATTACTGTCTACGTATGTCAGACTTTTAAAATGTTTTTAAAAATGTTTAAAAAGGAGTATTAAATAATATGCAAATTCATCAGTTTGACTACTTTTTTGCTGACATTTCATCATACAGATTACGGTGAATTAATTGTTTAGAGATTATAGGTGAGGCTTCTTTTGACTTTTAATTAATGACGTTGATCATTTATAAAATGAATACAATCTTTTCCTACATATGGTTTAAACTAAAGGGACAATCTGAGCATCGCATTGACCTATGTCCCTTGCATAGATTGTGATGGAGTGGCTAACTTGCCCTTTTCTTCATTATTGCTCGATGAATTTGCAAAAAGTGATGCAGTAATATAGATTACCATGGGACAGATTGTACGGCAGCCTTACACAAATGTAATGAGCACTATTGATTTAATAATTCATGCCAATATTAGTTTTTAGACTTGTTCATGGCAAGATGTTCTGGTTCTTCTGAACATCATTTTTAAATTGAAAATTTTATTTGGGAAAACTGACTTTGGCAGTGTGCTCAGTTCGGCTGATATTCAGTTGTGAAACCTTAATTCAGCTGAATCGGACACCTTGGCGGCACAAGGCTTATGATGGCTGGGTGGGGTTTGCTAGCTAGTTAGCTGCCACATTAAATAGTTACAAAATAACTAAATAAACCTAAAACAGAGTTCATATGACCCCCGTATTAGTACAAAGGAGGTTTGTAATTTCTCCCATGCCCCTGCTCATCATGCTGAGAATGGCATGTCTTCTAAAAAGCAAGCTAATGTACATCCGACACCTGTAGGCATTTGGTGAGAGCTTCCATTTAAAGAATGGGTGGTGGAAAGATCACTGTCTACCCCCTCTGCCCCCAGAGTGCGGCTGTTAATTACATAAAGTGGGTGGCATAGTGTTTCCCATGCCCCATGATGGGGCTCTAAATTCATATTAATATGGTGTGGGGGGGTCATATAGTTAAACAAATGAGTCAAAAATATATTGTTGTCCACCACAAGAATAAAGACTTTTAGCACTTCAAAAATACTTTTAAATGCACGGTGGTACAAAAATCATAACTTTTATTTACATCTTAATATATTTGTCATCATGGCAGTAATTCATTGAACAAACTACCATGATGTATAACCATCTTGCTCAAAGCTAAAGGTGTGTGTGTGGGGGGGGCAGGGCCGGTGCAAGGATTTTTGCCGCCCTAGGCAAAAGTAAAGTTTGCCGCCCCCCCCATGACTTCACAATGCCCCACCCATATGACCTGCCATGTTAACTAACGCTAGTGCTGCAGTGCTGCAGTGCCGCTGTGTTTACATTAAAAAGCCTGCAGGGACAGGCTATAGACACCAGGACCACTACATTTAGTGCCACGAATAATATACTAGATTACCTACTTACAAGCAGATGAGGATGATGATGGGCTCTAGCTGCAGTCTGGCTCCACTGGTCTGGTGTATAACAGGATCTCTGGAGGCTGTTTGTAACTGTGGTCACAAAAATCAATGTTCTGGGAGAACGAGAAGCAGCTCCATTTTTTGGGGGCCCTTTACACAGCTCAAGGTCTGGGTCCCAGGGTCCACCTTCATGTTCCACCAATGAGTTTGTTCACAGGGGGTGGAGTGTGTAGGGGATGTCCTGATTTGTGTGTAAGGAATGCATTGTGTGAATCTGTGTTTGTATGTGTAAGGGCTGCAAGGTGTGTTTCTGTGTATGTAAGGGATGAAGTGTGTGAGTCTGTAAGGGGTGCTTTGAGTGTGTTTAAGGGGTGCATTGAGTGTGTGCAAGGAATGCATTGTGTGTTTCTGTGTGTGTAAGGGATACATTGTGTGTAAGGGTTGCATTGCGCGTGTGTGTGTAATGCATAGTGTGTTTTTCTGTGTGCAAGGGGTTCATTGTCTTTGTGTGTAAGGGGTGCATTGTGTGTGATTGTGTGTGTATGATGGATGTCAATCTCTCCCCCCTCCCTTGTCACTCTCTTCTCCCCCCTCCCTTGTTACTCTCATTCCCCCTCCCTCCCCTGTCACTCCCCCCTCCCTGTCAATTTCTCTCTCCCCGTCAATTCCCCTCCCTGTCAATGTCTCCCCCCCCTGTTAGTTTCTTTCCCCCCCCACCTCCCTGTTAGTTTCTTTCTCCCCCCTCCCCTGTCAGTTTCTTTCTCCCCCCTCCCCTGTCAGTTTCTTTCTCCCCCTCCTGTCAGTTTCTCTTTCTCCCCTCCTGTCAGTTTCTTTCTTCCCCCTCCCTGTTTCTTTCTTTCCCCTCCTCCCTGTTTCCTTCTCCCCATCCTCCTCTTTCTTCTTCCCCTCTCCCTCCCTGTTTCTTCCCCCCCCTCCTTCTGTTTCTTTCTTCCCCCTCCCACCTCCCTGTTTCTTTCCCCTCCTCCCTGTTCTTTCTTTCCCTCCCTGTTTTTCCTTCTCCCTGTTTCTTTCTTTCCTCTCCCTCCCTGTTTCCTTCTCCCCCCCTCCCTCCCTCTTTCTTCCCCCTCCTCCCCTACCTGTGTTGTAGCGTGGCCGAGCCCATTATAGTCCGCGTGTACAGGGAACTGTTGTTTCCTGTACCCGGCCGGACTAACAGGAAGTGCACACTCAGTGTGCACTTCCTGTGGTCCGGCCGGGTACAGGAGACAGCTGCTCCCTGTACCCGCCGACTATACTGGGCTCGGCCACGCTACTACAGAGGGAGTGATAGGAGGGAGCGCTGAGCGTGCTACGCCCAGGCGGTGCTGTCCGCCCTCATGGACGCACCGCCAGGGAAAAGCTGCAGCCGCCTGAGGCTCTTTACAGAGCGCTCGGGCGGCTGCAGCATGGGGAGGGCGGCGCTCCTGGTCCGCCTTACAGGTAGCACCGGCCCTGGTGGGGGGGGGGGAGAGGGGGTATTTCTCTTCTGACAACTTTATAGAAAAGGAAGTAATAAATATTTTCCAAATCTCTGTAATCTAACATATTTTGTTTATCACTTCAATTAAATCTAAAAGTCTATTGGGTTCTCCTTAGAGTTCAATACCCACTGTATACCGGTAGGGGTCTCACTATCCCCTCCATTTTGTTATCCTAATAATGCTTCAAAGAAACACCCCATGCAACATAACAACTACAGCACACTGTCATGATTGTGGTGACAGCAGTGCTCAGATGCGATCTCATGGTATGTAGTCAAGCCATTTGCAGATGATTTGACAACTTACTTGGGGTCCACTGGACATCAGTCATCATGCAATGCTTGCTGACTACAGATGTCGAATATGCACAGAATTCACGTGTGATTTTTATTCTGGGCTGGCTAATGAATCTTTGAATTACACCTGCTGCACCAAAGATCCCTCTTAAACTCTGTACGTGAAACGTTTCAAACTGAAAGGCTGCACATACAAACTGCAAGCACCATAGTCACGTATCCCCTCTAGATTACACCATTGCTTGTTCATCTGCTTTGTCAATAAACTGTTTTAATGATAAAATTCTACCTAAATTATGGTTGTTCAAGTTAAACATTTACTAATAATTAAACTAGCCTATCTAGAAAGAGAAAACGACTTAGCTTTTTGGCTTCCATAATTGTGAGAGTTCGACTTAATGTAAATCTCAAGATTTACAATATATTTATGTCGGTTTGTTTTCAGCATCGTTTCAAGCAAAGATCCTGGGAGTTCAATTTTGTTATCATTAATTTGTTAATATGGTATGTTTATGTTAATATAAAGCACTTCAAACATCTCTAGGAAAATCATGTATAACAAGTTTATTGAAACAGGCTTTAGATATCATTTTCTTTTTGATGATCTGCAATGCAATATATTTTAGTATACTAATTTAAGCGAGTAATAAGATAGAATTGTGCCCTTGATACTTTAATGTACAATATTTTTAGGAGTGAAAATTGTTAATCTTATATTTTATTTATTGTGCTGCTCACTAATGTATTTTTTATTTAACTGTTTGAGAAACACTTACATTTTTGTAAATGATTGCCAGATATTTTAATTGTATAATGAGGGTTCTATATAAATTCACCACCACCCAATACTATCAAAATGTAACAAGGATATAAGTGCTTAAAGATGTAAAGATATCAGACTGACATCATAGACTCAATATAAGTGTAAAAGACATTTGACTAACATTAATTGTTCATTTTATGGAAGGATGTGATTAAATCTTTTCCGATGTTAGAACATTCCATGCCGTCCTACACAGAGTGGGCTTTAATGTGGTAGATACATTGAGGTAGATACATTGGGGAAGATATGAGGTCTATCTGGAAGGTATCCAGCCATGTAATATGAAAAATAGAGACATTTATTGAAGACAATACAAGATAAGGAAACATTGTACATAGTGCAATGAAGCCTCAGTCCTTAAAGTGGGCATCTTGGGACCTCAAACAGTTCTCCCAGCATCTCTTCAACTGTTCAAAGAACTCTGCAAAATCCTTTGTTGGAATCGCCATCAGCTGCCTCGTCCTATTTACCAGAATCTCATCAACAGTGTGAATTTTGTTTCCTTTGAGTTTAGTTTTGGGGAAAGCCATAAGTTGCAGGGATCCAAAATTGGTGCTGTAGGGGGGCTGAGTTACCTGGGTGATTTTATATTGCTAACACATGCGCGTTCCAGTCCACTCTCCTTGGCTGCCAGGTTACTTTTTTCCAGACTGACCTCGTATATAAAATAAAAAAAAGTGATATTCTAGGATTAGGTGCTAAATGGGGAACAATCCCATGGAAAACCAAAAGGATGTCTCCCAACATTTGGCAACGAGAGCAGCACCTGTTTTGCTTTGATAAACATCCCTCTTTATGTTGTATAAATCACCCAAACAATCTGATGTAAAACGGGAAGTGCTCGAGACACGCTTGCGGCAGTTCCCTAATTAACATCGATCATTTCTTCCCAATTTAAAACTGCAATTAAAATTGCATTAGGTGGATATTGTCATGATAATTTGCAGTATTGTAATTTGTACCTGTCCTTTTCACTTCACAGAGAGGTGGGCTGGGGATCTAAACAGCTAGTCCAACACTAAAGTATCAGGAATACATGTTTTTACTTTAGTGTTACTTTAAATATAGTACGTGATGTTGACCTAATAGTTTTCAGCATCTTACAGGAACCAATTCCCTCAGGCTTTTGAGGTCTTATTAAAATGTATTAAATGCAAAATTATTCTCTTTTTAAATATCGACTGAATGCCAAAAGAGTTGTATATCTATTTACTGGCAGTGTAGAAAATTATATTTAATATGCCGAAGTGTCAGTTTATAAAAAAGCAGTGGTTCTTCTGAATGATATTATTAACCAATGTCATTAAACAAATGGATCAGAAATATTTGAACTGAAATCTAATTTATGAATGAAATAGACATATAAAAACAACAAAATATGTAATTAACAAAAATAACACTGATGCTGTTGACTCTGATTTAGAACATACAGTTTCATAATGAGATTGTGTAGATTAAAATGTATTAGATGAAATAGCAGAAATAATGAACAGTATGAGTAAATATAGCTGTAATTTCATTATGAATTACATTTAATACATCCTTGCTAGCCTTTGTTGAATTATTTAAAGAAAGAAGAAAACAAAAAAATGAAAATATTCTACACCCGGCATATAGAATCGATACTACTAAGGTTTTGAATGAATGTTCATGTATTAGTCTCTCAACTACCATGTTTACCTCACTAGTCTGCCAATGGCAGTGATGGCAAATTTTGGATAGGAATGGCGATCCGGGTCTGAACTATGTTTCCCATGATGCATTCCTTTAGGTTGGCAGTGTATCAGGGGACTGTAGGTCATCTGCCCTGTGTTTCCAGTTATACTTGATTAGATTTAAGATGGCAGAGGATCATAGGAAATGTAACTCAAATCTTCCTCTGTCGGGGTTAGACATCGGTGTATTTATCTAAATTAATTAAAGGGTTAGTGTGTTTTTCTGCACCACAGTCAGATATGGAGAGAAAGCAACTAAGTGATAATACAAACATTTTGATCACACAGATAGCATATGATTTTATTCTAACTGTATTTTCATATTAATATATATATATATATATATATATATACATATATATCAAAATACACTTAGAATGAAATTATATATGTATCTATGTATATATAAATAAATAAATAAATAAATAACAATAATACGAAATATACATATGTCCATATACATAATTACATAGTTTCATATATATATATACGCGTAAACTTCAAATTTATAAATGTGTATATATATTTAAATTCTACGTGCATATTTATGTAATAATTTGACATATTTAAGTAATCTTATTGATTGCAATTTGAGGGACCTGCCTGACAACCCAGGCTGAAAGTCCAGAGAATTCAATTTGCTAGCACTATATTTAACCCTGTAACTTTCCAAGACACCCTAAAACCTGTACATCGGGGGTACTGTTTTACTCGGTAGACTTCGCTGAACACATGTATTAGTTTTTTAAAACAGTAAAACATATCACAGCGATGATATTGTCAGTGAAAGTGAAGTTTTTTGCATTTTTCACACACAAATGGCACTTTCACTGATGATATTGTTGTGATATGTTTTACTGTTTTGAAATACTAATATGTGTGTTCAGAAAAGTCTCCCGAGTATAACAGTACCTCCCATGTACAGGTTTTATAGTGTTTTTGAAAGTTACAGGGTTAAATATAATGCTAGCAAATTAAATTTTCTGGACTTTTGGCCTGGGTTATCAGGCAGTTCCAAAGAACTTTCCCACATTGTGTAAAATGACACAGAGCACTCTGATTGGATTTCCTGTCAGTCTCTTCATTTACCTGTCTGGGCACTCTGAGCGTAATTACAGCATGTGGGAAGGCTTTATAAGCCTTTCCCTGCCCTGCTCTCCATGAGTGAAGATGGATTATTTTTTTTACCGTCGGGATTTTTTTTCGTCATATTTTTTGGGGGGCGCTCAGGTTTTTGTATTTTATTTTCAAAGGTTGACAGGTATTATGTTTTTTGTTTAGTTGGCTTTTTGGGGTCTGAAAAAAAGGTTTTTTAGAAAAAATAAGACATCAAATGGTAAGTATGACATTTTATTTTACAGGGTTAGTTTATTGATCCCCCCCCTTACTATTATTAGGGTGAGGAGGGTGGGTAGGGTATTTATTGGGGGGGGGGGTGACTAGGGGCTTGGGTACCCCAAGTCACTTTATTATTTGTGGTCCCCAACCACCGGTCATGGGTGGGGACCTGGGGGGAACATTAGGTCCCAGGGTCACTGGCTGCTCGCTGTCATTCAAAAGTGGATATATAAATGTTTCTTATTTAGAAGTGTTAGAGCTATAGTAAGAGTGCATGTAAAAAGTAGCTATTTAGATCTAAATAGCTACTTTTTCATATTTCAACATTGTTATAGTTTTTCCTATAACTTTTGGTTACATGTTCTCTTACCGTAGCAGTCTATTACTTCTATATAAGATACAGATTTTTATATCCAGTTTTAAATGACAGCGAGCAGACACTGGCTGCTCACTGTTTAGGTGACATGTCCCTACTACACGGGGGGAACTGGCACAGGTAGGGGCATGTGGCAGGACTTCACCTGTGCCAGGTCCACCCTTATTGCAATAGCTGCCCAGTCACTGCCCATTTACTAGTACTTTTAAATTTGCTTAGGCAACATGCCCCTACTTGTGGCATGCCGCGATTAGGGGCGTGCAGGAGGATTTAACCTCCCTTTTATCAATATTTGGGTCAGAGTGACCCCCATACTTATTTATATTTAGTGTTAAATAACAACAAGCAGACACCGGCTCCCTCCTTGCTTATTTTTTTTTTGCAAATGCACAGTGCTGGGTTTGTCATACTGGACAAAACAAATGATTTTTCAACGAATTTTGTTAATAAAATGAATGCTTTGCAGATGAAATTCCGGATTGACAAATTAAATGTTTATGTAATACGAAATCATTCATACGAAATGAAGATTTCACTGGTGCACATGTCTAATAGCCAATAACATAATAGTATCAAGGTTTTAATGATTACCCAGATCTCAGATAATTTCATCTCAAGTGCAATAGAGGAGACAGATATATATATATATATATATATATATATATATATATATATATATAAAACACAGCATATGTTTTTACTTAGAAAAAAAGAAATGCAAAACATCATAATTCAACAGTAATAAGAAAAATGTATAAACTGTGAGAGGACAGACTCATGTGCAAAGAGCACCACACTGTTTAGTGTATGCAGATAAAGCACAGAATACAGATGTTTCGGGGGGAAAAAAACATTTTCCAATTTACAGAAAATATGCCCTGATGAGGAAAACATATGTTTTAATGAAATATGGTTTCAAAATATTCAACATTCTTTGACACACATCATAAAACACTTTATTAGGCAAGACTTGACTTGTCCTGTTTCAGTTAAAATCGCATGGCTAATATATCCAAAATGTAGCAGATGTGGACTTCAGTCCACTCCAATTATGGGCTCTTATCGATTTCAGTTTCCTATCAAGTGTATCACATTATATCCAATTAGGGCATTAAGACCAGCCCCAAAGCACTTCAGAAGTGCCCTCTACATATGCTGCTCTGAGTGGGGACAGACCGCATATCAGTAAACCCGGAGACAATTCAGTCAGATATGCCCCTTTTTTGGGTGGCCTCAGCCCCGTTTCCAAGTACGAACATCTATTTTCAGTCATTAATAATCACGCAATTAGCTTCACTGTCATGCCTCTATATACCTGACCACCCGCTATCCTAATTTCATACCTCTTAATATTGGGAGTGAGTATATACCTATAAGATGAATATGTAGTGATAAGTGTTGTGCTATCTGTGTGATAAAAATGTTTGTATTATCACTTACTTGCTTTCTCTCCATATCTAACTGTGCTACAGAAAAACACACTAACCCTTTAATTAATTTAGATAAATACACCGATATCTAAACCTGATAGAGGAAGATTTGAGTTGCATTTCGCATGATGCTCTGTCATCTTAAAGCTAATCATGTATAACTGGAAATACAGGGCAGACGACCTGCAGTCCCATGATGCACTGCCAACCTAAAGGAATGCATCATGGGAAACATAGTTTAGACCCAGATCACCATTCCCTTCCAAAATTTGCCGACCCCTCAAGGCACTCAGTACACAGGCTGATGGCTTTCAATGCTCTGCTACACTGCTGGGCACCACGTGGGGAAATCAGGAAGTGATCGCTTCTAGGGAGTGATCACCCGGTGGCCCAGCAGTCAGGAGAGGTATTGCAGGATGCCTCGACATTGAGGCATCGCTGCAATACCGTTAGAGTGGCTGGGAGCAATCAATTCCTCCTCAACCAATATAACTCTAATACCTGGAGGGATTTTATTGCAATATTCTTATAAAAATGATATTATATGTTTTGAAATATTTTATAAAAATATAAATTCTAAAATGTATATACAATTGAACAAACTACAACGTACTAAATAAAAACTCTAAGATGAATATACAATTGTACAAATTACAATCTACTCTGAAGAATTACTGTTTTGACAGCTGATCAAAAAATTTCAAACTGGATTTGAAATCTCATTCACAAACATAGCAGTATTTAATTCTAGTGCGTCACAGTATTTTGATCACCAACAACAATTCCTCCAAGTAAGTTCTTAAAGAAAACAATGATGTGTTTGATTGCTGTGGCTACTAGTAAGAGCCATTTAAGATGGTTAGTTTGGTTGAATAAAAATGTGTTCATGAGTATTTGTTGATCGTTTAGGTGAGGGTCTGCAGTGTCAGATGATTGTTTGCAATAACACGATTAACGAAATGTAGAGAAAAAGACACTCAGCATGGAGAGACTGTTATAAGACATGATGCAATCTTCTCTATCTGCTGTTTTTTTTTTTTTTTTCACTTTTCCAATATATTTGTGCTTGCAGAGATCTCAGCTGCTCGAAGTAGACTTTCCATAATGTAATCACATATTATTTAAGCATTAATAATTACTAGTATTACTTTTTGTATATATAGCTCGTCAAAAGAGTGTTTGTCCCAATTTACCATGGGAAGTTGTATTTTGTAATACTTTAACAAATAATTCCTCCAATCAGCAAGTTAATTTCTCAAGCTCACTGCACTAATTCCATTCTGAACTTCGTGAGTATAGCATGATCTTTTAGCATGATCACATGACTGTGATCATTTAAAGGACCACTCTAGGCACCCAGACCACTTCAGCTTAATGAAGTGGTCTGGGTGCCAGGTCCTTCTAGGGTTAACCCATTTTTTCATAATTATAGCAGTTTCAGAGAAACTGCTATAATTATGAATGGGTTAAGCCTTCCCCCAAAGCCTCTAGTGGCTGTCTCATTGACAGCCACTAGAGGCGCTTGCGTGCTTCTCACTGTGATTTTCACAGTGAGAGCACGCCAGCGTCTATAGGAAAGCATTGTAAATGCTTTCCTATGAGACCGGCTGAATGCGCGCGCAGCTCTTGCCGCGCGTGCGCATTCAGCCGGCGGGTGTAACGGAGGCGGAGAGGAGGAGGAGAGCTCTCCGCCCAGCGCTGGAAAAAGGTAAGTTTTTACCCCTTTCCCCCTTCCAGAGCCGGGCGGGAGGGGGTCCCTGAGGGTGGGGGCACCCTCAGGGCACTATAGTGCCAGGAAAACGAGTATGTTTTCCTGGCACTATAGTGGTCCTTTAAGCTTGAATGCTTAATGTAAGTTACAGGTCCCTTTCAGCCAAAACAAGACTGCCAAGAGTTGTCGGAAAAAATCAAAAGTCTGATTGTGTTAACAACATTAATGACTCATTGGCAGCTATTAACATATAGATAATTATCAAGCAATAGGTTGTGATAGAATGTATTAGGTTAAAAAAAAAAAAGTCTGAATATTTAGAGCTGAGTCGAATTTTATTTGTGCCACTAAGTTATTGGATTTGGCTCTTTGGCATTCCAATATCCACAAGCTCCCCTGAGACTCAGCTGCACAATAGGCATAATGTGATGCTGCATTCATTATTCTGTAATTGGCACATACATATACATACATACAAGCTCAATGCAAGTGACATTGTAATACGCATTTTTTTGCCAATGGTTCCAATATACGAGTTTGAATTTAATGCAAAATAAAATGTATCTTCTTCACTACCAGCTTAGTATGTTTTGGGGCTTCTTTGTCTGTGTGAATGCATGCCTCTGTAGAAGGCCACACTCAGCGCAGACCATGCACAGCTGAATCACTATCTACATGCAAATGGTAGAGGAGGTATGGCTCTGAGAACACGTCAGGGTATATTTGTAGGCTGTCGAAGCAAATACCTTGGTTGCTGCAGATTTATTTCTTTGCTATACGTCATTATTTTTGGGTTAATTTGATAAAACGGTTTGCTTGGCACCTTGTTAGAGCACCAAAGGAAATGTGTTGAATGTTAGTCTTCATATTGTAGACTTGTGCACAAATGCTTTTCAGCTGGTGTGAATGAATCATCTGCACAGAACAAACCGATGAATAATCTGCACAGAACAAACCGATCATCCATTCGGAGTCTTATTCATTGAACAGTTGGATCAATTCATTCAGCTGCAGATTAAAAGGCATTTGATTTTTTCATACCAACTAATAAAGTTTGTGCACGCAGGTTTACCATGTTGACTAAACACAACCATGTGTTCATTTGGTCAGGATGGGGAACAGTGTTTGTGAGAAGATATACACGTTGGCAGGAAGTGACATGTTACCACATCTAAAACAATGCTTAAAACACGTAGCAGAATAAAAGAAAACTGGATTGCCTCATGGTACTAAAACCAATCATTAGTACCATACAGTGGTGGTAACGAGAGAAAAAGAAAAGAAAGAAAATACATAAGCATGACATATTTCTCACCTAATGCTTGTGCTTACTAATATTTTAGATTTTGGTTTGTTTCATTATTGTCTACGTATGGAATTTTACTTTTTTTATTTTTACGAAGTAATGACATATTTATAATCTTTCTAAAACCTTCCATATACTGTTTGTCAGATTCAGATGCTGGAGAGCCCTCGTCATGTATGCTCCTATGGAATAATCCAGACCAACTAAATATTACATAGTTCAATACATTGTGAGAGAAACCTGCAATCCGTCTGCTGTCTACTGACTTTAATAAATACTCGGTCGAGTCATGTTTCACTGCTTTAGTTGCTGCACTCCAAACAATGAAAAACAAAGAAAGACAGAAAGAAAAAGAGAGAGAGAGTGTGAGAGAGAGAGAGAGAGAGATCCATGATTATTTACAATGTATTATCTGTTATTATTATTTGTATTATTTGCATTTATATAAACATCTATAGAATGGGGATATCTGACAACAAGTAACTCACACACAGACTGTTACCAGAGACACACGGTGAAAAATGCCCTGCTGAAACAAGTTTACAATCTATGAGATTATCTGCAAATTATTGTCTACAATTTAAATACATGCATTTCTGTGCGACTGGTTTTGTTTGCTGTGTTTATCATTTGTAAACACTGTATGCAATGTGCAGAAGCTGTATGCAGTATACAGATCCTAAGGCAACGTGTAAATACATTGGTTAATCTGTAGACGTGCCTTGATAATGAACTCTACTGTGGGGAGTCTGTGAATGTTATCAGATATATGTAAATGTTTTGTGCAAAGTGTGTAAATGGCATAGCCATGTGTGAATGCTGCATGAATCCTCAGAATGTTTTGAGACACGTGTGAATAGTTTGTATTGAAAGCTGTGAGGAGTCTTTGAAAATATTTATTTACAACAACACTCCAAGCCCCTAATGAACTTCATACGGGCTCCAGAGCAGAGCTGTTGAGCAAACCTGTGGCAAGGTATCATCTCCCCAAACTACAATACATGTACATGTACACAGGAAAACGTACTTGTACATACTAACATTGCATGAATATGCAACAATACCAAGGGACACCAAAATTGACATTACACACACACACACACACACAGGAATACATCATACACAAGAAGCCGTCATACACACATACTAATGTTTTGCGCACACACACACAATCTGACATACAGTACTAACAATCTGATAGATTAACATCCTATTTTTTTCCTCTGCTCTTAATGAGGATGAATTATCTTTACCATTCATTGTATTTGTTAATTTAAAACACAAATAGAATATGAAAGTACTAATTTTGTACAGCACTGTCAAAAGGTTGCCTACGCTTGCAGTAGCCCATTTACTAACTATTAGAGACTGCATATTTCCCTCTTATTTTCACACACCGTGGCCATTAGACTGTGGATTAATGTAATACGAATGATACAATGTACCAGTGCTTGTAGAATTTACTTTGTTGACTGCTCAAGTGGGTTTTATGCCACAACTCTCTATACAGTCTCTAATTTCCATGTATTTTATTTTACCTAATTATCTTTTATATATATATATATATGTTATTTAAAATAGCATTCCTATTGTACCTTCTTCCTGATTTTTTTTTGTTAATCATGATAAAAATAATAATAATGAAATTAACCTTATTTTTTTTTACTTGGTAATGAACAAAAGTTTGGGTAGATATATTTACCTAACTTTTTGGAAATTTACGACATTAGATTCAAAACAGTCATTCACATTTTAGCCCACCTTCTAAAACATAAAAAATATGAGACACTGCGTTCTCAGACAATGCTGTAGTGTTTTCTTTGGAAGAGTTTAAATATTGGAAAATTTCATCTCCAGAGTACTCTCTTATTAATGGAAAAGCAGAGTCTGCAGTAACAAAGCAGAAAAATGATTTAATTGAAGGATAAAGCCACAAGTCATAGGTATCTATTTGGTTTTATTGGCTCCAACCAGGGTGTGTCTACTAGTCCAATAGCTGAATAAAGACTCTGTCACCCATGTGTGAAGAATCTTTTGATATTTGTTGATCAGACACAGAATAAAATCAAAGGCATGGATGCGTATGCTTATACAACAAACCTGTAAAAGGTCTGCCTGTCTTTCAGAGGGCTGAGATTGTTATAGACAACATGTATCTTGGATAAGCTGAGGTTGGATGGTTTCTTAGACAAACACAGGATTATTCCATAAAACGGTTAATTGCCTGAAATAAACTGGTGAATTCTAAGCATATCATAATCAGCAGCCTTGGGTTAGAACAAAATAGCCAACCTAGCCAATATTTTGGACCTCATCTCCCATAATGCCGGCAAAGTATTGGGGGGAGATGCAGTCCACAACATTTGGAGTGCTGAAGGTTGTCTATCCCTGTTTAAGACTAACCATGATAATCATTCAGGGTAAATCACTAAGCAAGTTATTAGTGGTAATTGAACAAAGAATTGTACACTTTCAGGCAAATTATAAACTGGATAAATTGTCAAACTTGGAATTTTTTTCTTCTTGATTCCTGGCAAGCGAGCGTGCGAGAGAGAGAGAGAGAGAGAGAGAGAAAGAGAGTCTTTACAAATGAAGAATAATTTCTCTTGTTTTCCTACATTTAGACATATGCTTCTGGTAGGTAAATAGCTAGACTGTGTCTGTAATTTGCTTGTGATCTTTCACCGTTTTATTTTACTGTATTAACTGTTGTTCTTTCTTTTCACATTTCCCAAATTGTTCTGTGTCCTAGTTCCTGTCTTTCTTGAATAAAACACTTACATTTCAATGATGCATAATACCCCTCGTTCTTATGAATAGTTAAAATATTCAAATATTTGTTGGTGCATTTCTCTGTGTAGCCCATGCAGTGTTTAAGAAGCTTGTCTGAATTTGCTTCTCTTTATGAATCTCTTCATGCAAATATGCCAGTTCGATGTTCTTCATATAAATAAATATTTGAACATGTTTACAATTGCTGAATGTCCTAGATGAATGTTTCCCAAACATCCATGAAACATTGGGCATTCCATGAAATAATTACCAGAAATACTCAGACCTTAAAGGAAGAATGTAGCGTTAGGAATACATATCTGCATTCTACATATTTATATTCCTAACTCTAAAGTCCTGATGCCCCTTATCATTTAGCCCCCATTTATATGTAAAAAAAATCAAAATAAATAAAAAATACCATTAATTGCCATTTCTCCAGCGCTGAATGTCCATCGGTGCTGCCACAACTTCCTTCTTGGGTTATGCTCCAAGATGACTGGCAAATCCAAAGCTCCTTATAGACGTGAATTGGGGAATGTAGGCGCATGTGTGGTGCTCACCGAAATGCGCCTATATTCCTCCACAGAGAATCATTGTACTCAATGATTCTCTATATCCGACAGTGATGGCACTACGCTTCCTGGCTCACATACCAAGAGGGCTTTGAGGCGTGCCTTGAAACTGCATTACAAAGCCTTCTGTTTAATTTAATATAGGGTTTTGGGGGGTAAAACAGGATGGCCAGCACTGCAGATTAAGTTGATAAAGTGCTTACAGTGTTCCTTTAGTGTGATTGACAAGCTAGCTATGCATAAATGTATACCAGACTGACATGACCCTTCTTCAGATGAGCCTACCCCCTTTCCAACTGGGTTGACCCATTAAGGACTGCCCTCTATTGTCCCGATGTACTCCTTATGTTGGTAGATATTTTAAAAATCTCCAAACTTCCTTTACTATCAGAGGGGCTCAACAAATGCCCCACCCCCTCCATCATGAGTCCTTCCTTTGTGTGGGATGGAGGTGCCCTAACTAGTAATTATGAGTTTTAGAGTAACCAAAATCCGTGAGTCTAGTCTTTGAAAAAACAAGCGAAAACCATAAGGTACCATATTTCGAAGTTAGCCTCTCCTTGATTGAAAGGAGCAGACAATGCAAATGAGTATAATAAGTGACAGAATTATTTTGCTATTTCACTCTTAAAGGGACATTCCAGACCTCTAAAACACTTTAGTTCACTGAAGCGCTCTATGTGTGAAGAGTGTATCCTCTTTATTTTTCAGTGGAGATTTCAGTAGAAATGATGTATCCCCTGGCTGTCAATTGGACAACTGGTTGTTCAGCAGAGGGAATTGTACAGAGCACCTGCTGTGCAAAGACTTCTCATTAAGCTGCATTAGGAAGTCTGTGATTAGACAGACACAGAATATCTGGGCGGGGATAGAAGGGGAGGGCTTGTAAACAATGCAGACAAGAGAACTGCAGCTTTGGCAAACTGTTTTTAGATAAACCCCTAGTGAAAAAATGCATAATTAAATTATTTTATTTTTGTATTTGAAAAGCTTTAATAACAGAATTGGCTTATGAGCAGTATTTTCATTTGGATATTATTGAGGTCTAGTGAAATATGCACATGGTGGGTCCTTTGAAAATAAAAATAGTTATTGTCTACGTGTGCCCTTGGATGGATGTCGATGTCATAGAAGTCACAACAGTGATTTAAAAACACTAAATATGATTTTATTGTTGTTCATTGCAGACATTGCTTGAGGTTGCTACATTTCCAATAGTACTCCAGCTCTGTAAATGCAAATAGTGCTTGAAGGTTAGACGCTCACATGATTTTATCTTTTACACCTCTTTGACTTCAGAATTAATTTACTTTATTACTAAGCAAATCATTTCAGCAACAGGTACTGCTGGACAGAAATTTATTCAATTTTAAATGCAGTTTGCATGTGTTGGCATCTTCTGCAATGCCAGCAGTTTGGTCACACGGTGAAGTTACAAGTTCCTTCTAAACTAAATAGGTTAGGTGAAGTTACATAAAACTTGGGCAGTTTGCTACTAAACTATAAACAATTAATCAGAGAGAAAAAATGAACTCATAATAGCACAATTATATGAAAACGCTCACTCTGATATTTAATAAAAGCCATTTGAAAGCACATTTATAGATCAAGTCACCTAATGCCCGTCAGGAGAATTCTGTGCATACTTGAAAATAACAAAGTTTTATTCAAATGTTTGAATCCAGATCATTATCAAGAACATATTTCATCTAAATTTGCTAGATCAGTAACAGATTTGGGGGATTTCAATGATCTTCTTTTTGAGGTAAATTGAAATAATTATTGACTTGGTCATTGACATGTTGGCTTGTGTGAGTGAAAGGACCAATTTGGGCACCAAAACAACATCGCATAAATTAAGTTGTTATGATATTTGAAGATCCCTAGTTCTGGCTCATCATTAGGGGTTACACCATTTTAACAAATGGTTTAAGCCCAGTCTGTACTCCATTGCCAGATCGTACTGGATCCCTGTCAGTCTGCTTACTGAAATCTTAGATAACGGAAAGCTCGGGAGCATCAAGCAAGGGTGCCACTGATTAGCTGAGAGTGGTCAGCAGTCAGATAACAAAAACCTTTCCTTAAGTTTGCTATTTCATCTGCTACGTGGATAACTCCTTAATCTGATATCATTATGGGGGATTGTCATTGTAAGGATATCAAATTAGGGAGGTATCTACTAAACAGCTGCAAAATCTAAATTGAGAATAATCCAATTCTTAGTTATATTATTTCAGTAATTTTGTAGATAACTCCTTAATTTGTTATCCTTATCACAACAATTGAATCCAAAATAAATTGTTTTGATTAGTTGGAGATCCAGTAGTTTTCATTTTTTCATGTTCCGTCAGTCTGGAAATTCAGACGCTTCTGAATTGACCAATTTAGATGAATTCAAACGAAAATCAGTTCGGAACAAAACAAATTGCACATATCTAGAAGCCAGTGGTTCCTGGTCAAGCAGGTGTATCATACTGTACTTGACCTATCTGAAGGCTAGGATTGTTCTTCTGGGAACCTCTGAACATGAATTTGCTCACGTGTCTGATGTAGGTCTTGAACAGACAGATGGTCAACAGCAGCTCTGGGTAAACCAAGATGTAAGTTCATTGAACTCAACTGAAACAGGTTAGCCAGCAGTTTATAGAAGAAAGATAACAAAGAAGACTTCAGATAAGATGATATAATAGGACTGGAGTTCTCTAAGGTGTTTTGTTTCTTAGATAATCAGTAAACTAGGGATCTGATCTTCAAGTTTGCAAAAGTCATGAATCTCTATGGATCTTCAACTACTCTACTCAGTCTTTAAAATACACAGGTGTTCCTTATCAATGAAAGATCGGTATGAAACTAACTAAATAAATAAATACCCAACAAAAAATTTTTTCCTGCCAAGAAAGAAGGCACATAAAACAAAACCTCAAGACAGTTTGTTGAAAACTAGAGTGAGCAATATTATTCTATTGTGCACCTGCATTTTTATTAGGAAAATATAAAAATGATAAAGTTATAAACTCTTATAGAACATGTGTAGTTGAAGGAAAAAAACAAGAGAAATATATATCGTACATAACCAGAGATTTTAGCTGTTTTTCACATCTAATAAAGACATTATAGTGATTGTTACATATTACTAGTTATTTCCTTAAAATGTGTCTAGGTTGTTCACTCGAACAGTAGATATTGTGCAGTAAGTGCACTTTTTTCCATTTTCTTCCACTGTCCTTCCATAATTGATCTCTCCCACAGCCTTTAGTGTTCAATCTAACCAATTTAGAACTTTCGTTTTGAACTGACTGACCCCACCTCTTCCATTTTTGGAATGTTGGTCATGTAGTATCAGACTTTTTGATTTTGATAGAAAAGAAGGGAAATTTGCCAAATGTTGAAAAATGCTACACTCCAAACCTGCAATTTAAAGTTTCTATTGTATATGTAGAAAGCATGCTATGTGTTTTTTAATGGTGGACTGAAGATAATAAACATAACGATCAGGAAATGGAGGTGTTTGAAAAAGAAAAAAATAATTTTTAGTTCTGCTGTCATCTTGTGAAATGTTTGGTCATTGTCCGCTGAAGGTTTTCATGCTGAGTCCTAAGGGATCAAAGCAGTATTTTCTAATGACAAATGATCTTTTTACTTTCTATTGACAGAACTTGTGGTACTGAGAAAAAGCATTGTTCAGCTCAAGCATTGTTCGAATTGTTAGACTGTGAAATAACCTGCCAAAAGAAGTTAAGGAAGGTTTTATTAATTAAAGTGAAATCCTCTTTCTTTAATAGTATAAAGTAGTACAACTCCACATTTAGCAAGACTCAGCAAGAGTGACATCATCTATATTTTATATTTAGATCGCAAAGTAATATTACATAATGGATTTTATTGACCTGCTGTGTGTATTATGAAAAAAAAATACATTTAATTATGTAAGGAAGGTCATGTATAAATTCTGCAGAATCATTGCTAATGCAAATATAGGAGGAATCAAACCTTACACAACAGTAAAAGTCCAGAAAACCAATGTTTCTGATGTTCTCCATTTTGAACACTGGCCTTAATTAATGTGTCAATTGCAAGGACTTCAAAGTGTATTTCATATGTGAGGTTAAAATAGCTAACGCTATAGCTAGACAGACAGACATGCAGACAGATAGATCTAGAAGACTTCTGACCAAACCCCTTTCCACAGTTATTCATATAGCACGTTTGACTTTCACTCATGTTACTTCTTGTCATGCCTGAACTTTCCCACCTGCTTACTACTTCCTGCTCTTTTCCAGAAGTCCAGATAGCAACCCCCTTTCTCTTTGCAGTCCATTGAATCTTCTAAAATATTGTACGGAAACTTCAGATCAATTGATCCTCACAGTCCATCTTTCATAGTGTCTACCCTTCTCCCTTCTTATAATTCATTTTGAAGTTATTATTTAATTGTAAATCATCATATGATTCGTCATTGAATTCTTTGATATTGTATGTCCTCCTGACTTCCCTCCTATTACTTGGATATTCTACATGTCGTGCTATTATCATCTCTTATGCATAAATCATCTTTCTATCCAGATATTTATTCTAGTTACTTTAGCTACTAACTGTTTTTTTTAATTAACATTTAATTAGGACATTTTATTTGCCCTTCCCTTTTGTTTCTACACTATGTATTTATTTAAATTTTTTATATTGTGTGCTTTGGTGTTAGTTCCCTCTCTTTCGCTTCTCCTTCCCTCCTTCATCTTAGTTTGCCCCCTTTTTTTTTCCTTTAAGATTACGGCAAGGGAGAAGTTTTTAAACTTACCATATAGGATAAGGGTGGAGCTTGTATCTGTGAATTTCTCCTATTTCTAAGGGCCGGGTGGTCCGAAACATGTAAGTTGGCTCTTGTTTCCCCCCCGTTTGTTTATGTATCTTGTGGAATCAACCTTTCCTTTTGGATTTAAAGCTCTTATTTTTTGGGTTTTTCTTTGCGAAACCACTTGAAGCATTTGTTGTGTTACGCTATTTCAATTGCTTTTGTTTGATTTGTTTATTGCAAACAGCTGAAAGTCTGTACATTTTGACAATAAACCTGATTTTCAATAGGGGTTGAATAATTCTGATTACAACTATATATTCAGCAATCCCTAAGAAATAACATTTTAAACAACTATGGAATTTTAATTTGTGGTGTATTTTATTATCCTTTACATAAATATTGGAGAGACCGTTTCAAAGACCGTTAGGTATCTTGAAATCTTCAGACTATCTAAGTACGACACCTGAATTATTTATATATGAGGACATAATATCAATAGACAGTAAACACAATTTCAAAAGCAACTGGTTAATCCCTTAAATCCCTGTCATATGTTCAGTGGGCTTGGGCATTCTTTTTTTGGAAGAATTCAAATTTGTTCAAATTTCATGCAATTTGCTCATTCATACGAAACACAAATTAATGAATTGCCATACAGACGAAATGACCAATCAACAAAATGAACTTGGACGTAAAATTGTCCATGCACTTTGCTCATTTAGTATTCGGGAGCTAATTTAAAAATAGAATGGGTTAAATTAACTCACAATTTATTATTTATTTATAGGCGAGTGAAGAGGTTCACTCTTAAATGTTTTAGCTAGTCTTTTATGACTTTTATGGCCATTGGCTGCTCACACTTAAGTATACATACCCCTACCCACAGCACAGCATGGTGGGCAGGGGTATCAGGGAGGTTTTAAACCTCCTTTATATTTATGTGGGGTGTCATATGGACCCACATAGGGCTTTATTTGTTTTTTTTATTGCTCAAGGGTTTTGGGAAAGAAAGCAGTGGGGAGCTCTGACAATAGTGAGTGATAGGTCCCTTGAAAAGTGGGAGGCACATATACAAACTGTTGTAATTCCTACACCGTTCGCCTGATTTGGATGTAAATACCCTCAAATTAAAGTCTGCAGTTAAAGCACATCTTGTTTGTTTCATTTCAAATCCATTGATTAGAATTGTGTCAATGTCCCAATATTTATGGACCTGACTGTATTCATTCATTAGACTGCAAAATGAACAAATTAAAAAAAAAGATTTATTGATTTATTGATTTTAGGCTATAATTTAGCTGAGCTTGAAATTTTTCCTTTAATCAACTATTTTCGCCATATATTTGCAATTTCGTTCACAATCTCCAGCTTAAGTAATAGACTCCCCTCTTTAGTAATTAGTAAAATTATTTCTATATATTCTTTTAATACTTTGTATTCGCATGTGTATTCATCTTCACATACACAAAAGAACTCAATGACCTGCATAACCCTGTAGACCAAGCATGTCTCAAACTCAAAGGCTAGCATGGGCCACATAAACAAGGTTTAAGTTTATGTGAGCCGCAAAAAAACTACACCTTAAATTTTCATAGAAACATAGGTTTGTTTTGGAAAGTACAGTATAAAAAAAACAGCATGCCCTATTAAACCCCAGTCCCCCCCTCTGTACTAAATCCCAGTCCCCCTCTCTGAACTAATTCACAGTCTCCCCCTCTATACTAAATCCCAGCACCCCCCTCTATACTAAATCCCAGTACCTCCTCTATACTAAATACCAGCACCCCTCTCTACTAAATCCCATCCCTTGTTTAAAAAAACAAACAAAAAACAATATTAGCCAACAAGCAGACACCACTCATATTGCCGCTGCCAATACGCGAATCCGGAGTCCAGAGTATACCCCCAATGGCGCCATCCGCATCCTGCTATTCCTTGAAAACCTGTGAAGGTGGAGCACATTGATGTCACGTCAGAATTTGGCGTGGCTTTGCGTTCCTCCGTGCACCTCCAGGTCTTCCACTGTCCAGCCATGGCCATCGCAACACTGACCAACACACACTGACAGACAAACACACACACTCTCTGACAGACACACACACTAACATATACACACACTGACAGACACACACAAACTAACAGACACACACACTGACAGACACACACTCACTGACAGACACACACACACACTCTCTGACAGACACACACACACACACACACTGACTGAGAGATACACACACACTGACAGACACACACTGACAGACACACACACACACTGACAGACAAACACACACACATTCTTGCACACACTTACATCATTTTATTTATTGCTCCCTCCCTTTGGGAGCTGGTGTGTGGACCCTCCCTGATCTTCTCTCAGGAGCTCAGTCTTCCTGCTCCTCACTGCTCCCTCACTCGCAGAGTTTATTGATGCCAGGTGCCGGAATTACATCATATTCCGGCAGCCAGCACCACTACAGAGGGTGCGCGACCAGAAACCTCTCCTCCCTGGCCGGGTAATTTTGGCAGAGTAGGCACCTGCAAAGTGGGGCGAGCATGTGCCTACTCTGCTTTAGTAAGCATGGCAAACTCGTGGCTTTCTGGGCTGCAAAAATATTCATTGTGGACCACATGCGGCCCTTGGGCCGTGAGTTTGACATGCTTGCTGTAGACAGTGTCAACCTGTTTACAAGGTTAAATTATCACATCTGTGAAGAAGCAAATCCATAATCTAATCTAAAACTCAAATGAAGAAACCTATAAGAAAAATGACAACTGTATTTACTCAGCTGTATGGATAACTGCCCTATTTCTGGTGAAGATGCTATAAGATTTAGAAACTTCAACAGCAAATAATCTTACTCATGAATGAGCCTATCCTGTATTACTCTGGTAATAAAGAACAGTTCACCCGTGTCTCATTGCTTTTTTATATAAGTAAGCTTTGACTCAGACCTTTCTTCAACCTTTGAGCTTTGTGTTGTGATTGATATATCAGTAATGATGAAAGGTTTAGTGTCTAAGGGCCCAATCTTTTGCAGAAATCAAGTGACTTAAAACCCCAGACCTATTTTTATTCACACAAAGAGAAATAAAAATGCTTTCGAATGGTACAGAATATTGTATAAAAAAGTGCATTCATATGTCCTGTTAACACGCATGGATAAATTGCAAAATCTAGGCATTCAAGAGAATATAAAAAAATAGGTTAAAGAAACTCCTGATGTGCATAAAATATCAGAATAGTATGCCAAAAATGCACCCATATTATATGTTTTAGCTAACATACATTTGTCACAAATGACAGCAAATAATGCTCTTCAACAAAATGAATACACTGATCAGCCGCGAGATTAAAACCAATGACAGGTGACATGAATAAGAATGATTAAATCATTACAATAACATGTGTCAAGGGGTGGAGTAAATTAGGCAGAAAGTGAACAGTCATTTCTTAAATTTTATTTATTGAAAGCAGGAAAGTGATCAAACAAAAAGATCTGAGTGATTTGACAACAGCCAAATAGTGATGGCTAGACACAGGGTCAGAACATCTCCAAAGCGGAAAATCTTGTGGGGTTTGCCATATATGCAGTGGTTAGTACCTACAAAGAGTGGTGCAATGAGGGACAATCTGTGAACCGACCTCAGAGTCATGCTCTAAATGTAAAAAGAAAGAGATTTCTGCTGTTTGCTCTTTGTACATGTAGCAGCTTGAACTTCCCAAACCAGAGTCTCTTCCTTCTCATCGTAGGTAAGACTAGATTAGGGAATGCCGGGAAGCAGGACTTTTAAGATGGAGTCCTTATTTCCAGAATCCAATGAAGCAGTATAAGAAATAAAAGGCACATAAACCCAAATATTAAGTAGTATTTATGGTATCAAAATGGCAAATAAAAGAAATTACACGTACACTAAAGATCAGCTCCAGATCACTGCACCTGGACTGTACAATCCCCGTCTACGGATGTGTAGATGGTCTTGGTCTTCTGTGAAGAGATATCTTTGGGCCAATCATTTGCGTTTTATAGTCAGCAGGAGTCGTAGAAGTGTTCACATTCAGTGAATTCTGATAAGCAAGTAGGTAGTGCTCTGACTTCTTTTTCATTGCTCACCGATGGGCACCTAAAGAATTTCTCTTAAATTCCGATAGCTGTTAGCTAGGACATCTGATCATACATATGAAACTTAACATTTAATTGTCCTAGAAATGTCCTAATTCCTTTTGGAATCAGTGAAGACAAGAGGTTGATCAAAATGGGTACCACAAATAAAGTCACAAATACATTCAGGAGAAAACCATATACAGTAGAGGATGATCCTAGCTCAAAAATTGTCAATGGACAGAAAAACAGATGGAACTTCTGGCTAGTAACCAGAGTAAGGCAAATACACTTGTCGATTAGACATGATACCTGATGTCCCAAGAAGAAATCCAAGTTCTCAGATATGCATGGGATTTGAAAATAGCAAAAACTGTAATATACATTCTCTACATGACATTTACAATTCAAGGAAAATTGTATATGACCTGGACTTTGTAATTCATTGGGCACTGTTATTGCAATCTAGTTGTCCCACGCTGTGTTAATGTGTGTTTAGAGCAATTCATTTGTAATGATTAGTTGTCTCCATGATGAACTTTGTATTTTCAAGCTTGCACTACTCTCCGAGATGTTTTCCTGTGTAATTTAGGGCAGTGAAATCACAGTGGGATTGCAAAGTACAGGCTAAAGCTAAAATGAGCTGCTTTGGCTAAAATCACGTTTGTGCTTGTTTAAAACTCAAGGGTGTCTTTTTCTTGCTTGAATTGTATTATAACTGTAAGACTCTCAAGTTTGTGGTTAATGCAGTTCACAGTTACATTATTGAAATTGTGCTGAAAGCCATTTTTTTGTATATTGCATAGTCCATTGACTTTCTTATGCACCGTGATGACTCCCCAATGGCAGTGCAAAGATCTATGTGAAGCTGGGTTAATGGTAGCAATGAGCACATGCTCTGATTTTCTGTGTACTTTGCTTTAAATGGTTGTTAGAATATTGCTGTATTTTTGGATCTTTTAGTGTAGTTTCACTCATGGTTGTTTTGCGTTTTGTTGAAAATGATGTACAAACCTATGGAAATGTATTCAGAACTCCAATTATTGAAAAAGTTAAAAACCTTTATTTACTCTGTTGTAGTGAATAAAGATTCTTATCTCGGTCACAGCTGAAATGTTTAGAATATATATAAGACTTTATTTATATTGGTAAAATATTTTATAAATAAATAAATACATTTGAGGGGTTTTACGGCATTCTTTTTTTGTGTGTTTTTAGGAAGGCTTGTAGTACTGTCATCAATTGTTAAAATGATGTCACACTAAGACCCAGTGATATAAAATGACCCAGTGCAGTTTCATTTGTTTTTTTTAAATGTATAATCTTGTAAAACACAGGCTAACACAGCCAGGATGGATAAATATCCCTAAATTAGTATTTTTATTCAGATGTTTATTCATTTTTATCTATCTTATACTGAGGATTTGTATAGCTTACTATTTAATAATAGAAGAATAAATCCTTTGTATTAAAAATATTTCATGTGTCTAAAAATGAGAGATAAAATCTAAAAACAGCCAAGGTGAGAGATGTTTCTTTTAATCAGCAACAATGTAAACACAAAAATCATTATCACTATAACAACCAGTGGATGGAATTGTGCTGCGTTGGTAACCAAGTCTCATATTAACGGAACACTTTAACATTAAAAATACAACCATGAGCTCCTAACCCTAGACTAGAGTGTTACAATATCTATTTCGATTATCACTCCCATAATTACAAAATAAAGATTTTTACTTTCCGTATTTCTCTCAGTGAACCAGTCTCTCCATGGCTGGACCTACTCCCTGACTGATATTATCATTATTGATAATACCAATGCATACTAGCACCCTGAATCTTCCCAAAGAGAGGTATCTGAAGGCTGGTATGCATGTGCGGCAATGACTCAATGCATTCCCATTGACTGCATTCTCTATGCAAAGCCTCATTCCTGCAGTCTTTGCAGGACCACAACAAAAATGTTTGCCACTAGAGGTGGCATTAGACAGCAATGTAAACTCTGCCTTTTCTCTGAATATTTTACATTGTATGTACAGTCCTGTTTCATGTTTAACTGCAATGTGTTGGTTGTACGGGAGGCTCACGTGTGGTGAATGGTGGAGGTGTTAAATTTACCATTGCCTTTATTTGTGAATGCATTTCATCTTTGACATTATGATATATAAAGATGGAAATCAATTGGCAAGTTGTTGATTTGTAAAACCTGTAAATATAACTATTGTCAAAATGTGATAGTTTGCACTCGTGAAGCACAATCTCCTTAATACCCAGAAGTCAATCAATCAAGGTAAGATGAATTGTCTGATGAAACCAAAGTGGTCAAAATTGCATAAAATGTGCCAGAACTTTAGGGACTCGTTTTATCCCCATGAACCTTTACAAAATGAAAACGTGTTTACATACGAGGACTAGAAAGCCTATTCCTTTTGGAATATAAGGAAAGGTGTAATAAAATAGATGAACCCCATTGGTGTTAAACAAATGTACAGTTAGTGAAATGATTATTAAATGTATTAGGAAGAATTAGCACATTTTACAAGGATCTAGATTGGGTGCAGGAAATTTCGTCCATTCCCCTTGTGTCTTACAGTTGAATGTGAGGTAATGTCTCATTCAAGTAGACGTGAGTAGTAGGAAGATGCTAAACATTTTTTGGAGAGACTGAAAAGTGGCACATTCACATGTTTGTTTTGTAACAATTGTAAGACCTCTTGTAAGACTTTTTGTTTTTCTCATCCCTGAAATTAGAAACGGTACTTCATTAATGATGTGTACACATTATTTTACTTGTTATATATAAATTGAAATGTCCATGTAGTTGTAAAGTTTTAACAAAGATTTATGCAAGAAAAAAAAAAGATCCCTCGGGTGCCTGTTCATTTTAGGAAGCAGGCCTTGGGATGAGTCAATTGAGGTCAAATTTGAAAGAAATTATATGTTTTAATAGACTTAATATGGCCCAAGCATTTGGTGTGAATAAGAGATATGATATGCCAATAGTGATGGCATTGTTGTAATTACACTTTCTTGAGTATCTGTATTTGAGATACTTTTTGTATGTTACCTGTGAAACCTCATATATTTCATTTTGTTTATTTATATTTTACTTTAAAAAATATTTGAAATATGAATGTTTAAGCAGGAAGCTGCATAGTTACTCTGGCCTTCTCATTTGTTTAAGTGAGATAAATTGTTGCAAAGTATTGCAGGTTTAAAAATCCCTTTTTTTTCTTTGTAAATATGGGCTACTTGTGAGGCCAGCAGTAACCTAAACCATGCTGATGAGTTTATGTATATTGAATGTTATGGTTATATGAACAACTTGTATTGTAATTAATTGTCTCAGTTATATATACAGGTTTGGGATTGTGGTATAAACAGGGCTCGAGAAAAGCTCGGTAAACTATTACAATTCAGATGAATCTGTGTGTTGGAGTTACTGTTTTTTTTTTTACTAAGAGTCCTGGAACCTTACAAATAGATTTCTAAGCACTGAATACAATACAGAGAATATCTGGAATGTATACTTAAAAGATAGGGGAATGAGTAGGGAAAGTAATTGTGAACATACAATTAAAAAAGAGGGATATGAGTCTGAGCAGCAGTTAAAATTCTGTATTGGCTGGAGGATTTTATGAGTCCAATTAGATTAATTAGAACAAAAATATGGTTAAAGCCACATCAATAAGAAACATTTTGACCACAGAAACTGACAAAAATATCAACAATTTTTAAAAACTATTTAACAAAAAAATACCCTTAATAAAAAAAAGTATTTTTCGACAATGTCATTCATCTTATCAAAACAAGTTAGAGGGATTGATTGGATCCCCTCTATATATCCACATTCTGAAAACAAAGTTACAGATGGATATATTAGCTACATTGAGTCCCAAGAGATCTATTGTGATTGAAAGTTTTAAAATAAGCACCATAGATGTAGATAGACAGACATATTGCCGCACAGGCATTTGCCTCTGGTAAGCTTTATTCAGTACATTTAAGAAGGTATCCTTTGATTGATAGAAAAGTGAATTTATGATACATTTCCTTAAGGGAACACTATAACATTATGAATACAAGTCTGTATTGCATGCTTGGGAAATTGGACATAAGGATCTCACATCACTATAAAGCAGGCTTCCCCAAACTCTGGCCCTCCAGATGTTGCTGGACTACAACTCCTATGATTCTCATCCTATTTCATAGATTTCATAGAATCATGGGAGTTATAGTTCAGCAACATCTGGAGGGCCGGAGTTTGGGGAAGCCTGCAAGCATCATTCATCCACATTAGGATCAGTCCAGGTACAGAGACTTTATTCTGGATTTACCTCTAGCAGATTTGTGATATAGCTGCCAATTTGAGGGTTTAATTTCACCTCCAGCCCTTTATTCTGAGAAATCACTAGTGAGTTGAAATTTCTGGTATCGGCTAGATTGCGAAGATGATTTCTATCTGCCTAGATTTCATACAGGCTTTGGGATTTATGTATGTATCTATGCTTCAAATGTCTTAGTAACTTCTTTAAGCCATAAAATAGTGCCTAGATTTTCTCTGTGTGTATGCGTGTTTTCATGCAGTGATTGCTGAATAATGATTTAATATAGATCTGAAATGTTGGTGGGCACATGGAAACTTGTGCTTTATATATATATTGATACTTAGAGAATCAAGGTAAGGCTGTTGCTTTTATTTTCAGTCTTTTTATTTATCTGAGGTTACTTATTAGATCTGCAATAATTTTGTGATCACAACATGTGCCATAGCTATGTTGTTTTTGAGAAAACTTTAGACATCGGTATCTTACAAGATACAGATTTTTTGTTTCCAGTTAATTTGATGGCATAGTTTCTTGTTCAAACTGCATTGTTTTTTCATAGCATTATTATAATTACACATATCGTATTTGTCCTAACTGCACTTGTTAATGGATATATATACATAAAACATTTGAGGACTTCTAGCAAACACTTGTACAATGTGTGTTAGGATATTTCATATGACTGTAATTCACAAACAATGTAATTTTCTGTATTTCCAGAGTGTAATATTGAGACTTGTAATGTGTAGCTTCCCAATAAAACACCTATGAAGCAAGAATTGGAGACCCAACAGGGAGTCTTTTTTTTCTGTATGTTATTTTCTGCAAGCAAACAGAAATTATCTTACATCTACAACTGTCATTTAGTGGAAAATTACTCCATACAATTTAACAGGATTCTAAAAACTCTACAATGCACATAAAATAAATTAGACTTATCAAACGAGCACTCAGCACATTTTACCTCCATCTTTTATAGTGAATGACATCTTCATAAAAGGGCTTTGCTGAAGGTGAAGTCATAATATGTAAAAGTTGGAATAAATTTGTGTTTTATTGATTAGTTACCCAACAGTTCGTAGAGATGAGAACGCTTTGAGGTAGTGTCAAGAGCGAGAGAAATTGTATAAACTTTATTGAAAAAGGGATTTCATGGCCAAATCTTGTTTGTAGAGTCCTTTTGGTAGTTATATTAGATCTTTGTTGCATAGCATTCCCCAAAAAAACAGATTTATCAGACCATAATCATAAAATTAAAAAAGGTGGAGAGGGAGGCGGCGCTACAGGTAAAAAAACAAAACCTGATTATAAACTATGCAAGCACATATACAAGACACTATATAAGAAAAAATACATACAAGATAAAAAATCAAAAAGAGTTTGAAATATGGATAAGGAATAATAATCCAAAGATTAAGTCCAAAAGAGTCTATGCCTGATGAATACAGCAAAAAAAGTCCAAATAAAACCTTGTATAAGAAGTCAGTCACAATCTTGTCAGGGGAAGTATTCCTCAGTAACGTATGGACATGGGATATTCGTGAAATCCATATGAAAAAAATAAAAAGACAGTAAATAATGGTGCAGTATATCCCATCAGGTACTAAGTACTATTTTAAGAGGTCTATGTGGTCCTACTCACGTTTTCCAGATCTATAAGACTAGCTCTAGTGTGGATGGCATACACTTATGGGATAAGTTTTTTAGTAGATATCTTGTTGGTATAAGGACCACATGAAATGTAAAGGAAAAATAATAGTGCTTATTGTATAAAAGCCAGAGGTGAAGTAATAAAATAACAAGTGGTTACTCACATTTTTTTGAGTAGGCAGACTGCTCTATGGATAAAGCTTGGTGCTGTGTGTGTGTCTGGGGGTGCTGTGTGTGTATCTGGAGGTGCTGTGTGTATCTAAAGTGCTGTGTGTGTCTGGGGTGCTGTGTGTGTATCTAGGGTGCTGTGTGTGTGTGTGTCTGGGGGTGCTGTGTGTGAGTGTGTCTGGGGGTGCTGTGTGTGTGTCTGGGGTGCTGTGTGTTTCTGGGGTGCTGTGTGTGTCTGGGGGTGCTGTGTGTGAGTTGGCTGTGTGTGTCTGGGGGTGCTGTGTGTGTGTCTAGGGTGCTGTGTGTTTCTGGGGGTGCAGTGTGTGTCTGGGGTGCTGTGTGTGAGTTGGCTGTGTGTGTCTGGGGTATGTGTGTGTGTCTGGGGGTGCTGTGTGTGAGTGTGTCTGGGGGTGCTGTGTGTGTGTGTGTCTCTCGGTGTGCTGTGTGTGTGTCTGGGGGTGCTGTGTGTGAGTGTGTCTGGGGGTGCTGTGTGTGTTTCTGGGGTGCTGTGTGTGTTTCTGGGGGTGCTGTGTGTGTTTCTGGGGGTGCTGTGTGTGAGTTGGCTGTGTGTGTCTGGGGGTGCTGTGTGTGTGTCTGGGGTGCTGTGTGTTTCTGGGGGTGCAGTGTGTGTCTGGGGTGCTGTGTGTGTGTGTGTGGGGGTGGGTGCTGTGTGTGAGTTGGCTGTGTGTGTCTGGGGTATGTGTGTGTGTCTGGGGGTGCTGTGTGTGTGTGTCTGGGGGTGCTGTTTGGGAATTAATTTTAAGTATATATATTTTTTTTTATTAATAATTTTTTTTAAAGTTATGTCCCCCCCCCTCCCTTCTTACCTTTAGCCTGGGAGGGGGAGGGAGCCGTTCTGCCTGGGAGGGGGAGGGAGCCGTTCTGCCTGGGAGGGGGAGCCTTGAGGGGACCATGCTGCCTTCCCTGGTGGTCCAGTGGTGAGAGTGAACTCTAACCTGCAGGTTAGAGTTCACTCTCGCGAGATCTGAGCGTTGCCGCGGCAACGCTCAGAATCCCGCGAGAGGACCCGGCGGAGCTGCTTGTTAGAGCTCCGCCGGGTCCTCCCTCCCTCCCTCACCCAGCCGGCGGCCGCATCTCCCTGTCTGTGGGCCGGTGAGGGAGATCTTTGATCTCCCCACCGGCCCATGGAGGCACTATGCAGGGCCGGCGCTCGGATAACGCTGGGCCTGCAGGGGCCGGCCGGGGAGATCCCCTGCCGGCCTCGGCCCCACGGCCATCGCGGCCCACCGGGCATTTGCCCGGTATGCCCGATGGCCAGTCCGGGCCTGCAGAGGGGTCCAGAATCAGTGAAAAAGTTGGCAGAGGGTGATCCTGGTCCAGCTACGAAGAGAAGCAAGGTGATACTCATCTGGAGAAGACAGTGTCTTCTGAGCCTTTGTTGTACTTGGAGCTGGGGAGCCATTTTACAATGTCTTTTTGCTGGAGCTTGATATAACTGGGGACCTCGCTGGACTGGGGAACACTTGGCAACATCTCACACAAGTTTTCAGCAATTGTTTTACAGTATAAGGAGCTGCTTTTTTTCAAGCCTAGGAATCAGTTAAAGCTATATTTCTTCAAACCAGGCCCAAGTTTTTCTGTTGGAGTACTTTAATATTGGGTTATTCCCACCTGTTTTTCCATTGTTTTTATTGCCAATTTTCAAGAGCATCTTTAGCGGTTTTCTACTCACCTCAGTAACACCACCTGCTAGTCTTAATGCATTTAATTATCTTGCTGGGACTTTGCTTATACTTTATTGTGATTATTTTATATAGCATACAAATGCTGTTGAGTAACCAAGAAAATGCTTATCAAATTTCAACACATTGGTTTGCACTATCAATGATGTATGTCTCATCTGTACATCAATAAAAAAGAAAGTGATGAATGAATAATATGACTTTTACAGGAGACACGTTTAAGTTTTGTTCCACAAATCCAGATAAATGATTTTTGGTAGATTTTATAGAATTGAAAGGGATTTCACAGCTGTGATCACTGAAGTAATGTGAAGTTTAAAAGATTATCAGCCCTCTGCAAATAGAGTGACTGTGTAATATGTGCTCTTTATTACATTGCAAATGAGTTTTAACTCATTTACATACATACAAAGACTTTCATGATGAATTTGAAAATTAAACTTGCTACTTAAAGTGTATGGGAATTTTATCACAAGCCTACATGGGAAAGACGTATTACTTTATAGTCCAGTGTTGCATTGTTCTTCTAACTTTAGGATAGGAATATTTTTGGGACAGTGAAATGATAATAAAATTACAAGGACAGCAAAGTTAAATTGGTAGAATGACCACTTCAATTATGAGGAATTCATTTTAAAGTGAACCTGTTATGTACATATTCACTTTAGCTAACCCCACTCCAACAACTACATAGTTACATAGTTACATAGTTACATAGTTACATAGCTGAAAAAAGACTTGCGTCCATCAAGTTCAGCCTACCTCACATTTGTTTTTTGCTATTGATCCAAAAGAAGGCAAAAAAACCCAGTTTGAAGCACAATTTTGCAACAAACTAGGAAAAAAATTCCTTCTTGACCCCAGAATGGCAGTCAGATTTATCCTTGGATCAAGCAGTTATTACCCTACATTGAAGATTATATCCTTGAATATTCTGTTCTTGCAAGTATGCATCTAGTAGCCGTTTGAACATCTGTATGGACTCTGATAAAACCACTTCCTCAGGCAGAGAATTCCACATTCTGATTGTTCTTACAGTAAAAAAAAAACCTTTCCTTTGCCTTAGACGAAATCTTCTTTCTTCCAGTCTAAACTCACGGCCTCGTGTCCTATGTAAAGTCCGGTTTGTGAATAGATTTCCACACAATGGTTTGTATTGGCCACGAATATATTTGTATAATGTTATCATATCCCCTCTCAGGCGACGTTTTTCTAAACTAAATAGGTTTAAATTTGTTAACCTTTCTTCGTAGCTGATATGTTCCATTCCTTTTATTAATTTTGTAGCCTGCCTCTGCACTTTTTTCTAGTGCCATAATATCCTTCTTTAGAACAGGTGCCCAAAATTACACAGCATATTCAATATGGGGTCTTACCAGTGATTTATAAAAAGGCAAAATGATATTCTCGTCCCGAGAATGAATGCCCTTTTTCATGCATGACAATACCTTACTGGCCTTGGCCACTGCTGATTGACATTGCACATTGTTGCATAGTTTGTTGTCTATAACAATTCCCAAGTCCTTTTCATGTGTTGTTATCCCTAATTAGCTTCCATTAAGGGTATACGTTGCTTGTGTATTCTTTACGCCGAAGTGCATAACTTTGCATTTTTCAACATTAAATTTCATCTGCCATTTGAGTGCCCAGTCCCCAGTCTATCTAAGTCCCTCTGCAGCAAAGTAATATCTTGCTCACATTGTATTGTTTTACAAAGTTTGGTGTCATCTGCAAACACTGAAACATGACTTTCAATGCGGTCTTCGAGATCATTTATAAACATGTTAAATAGAAGGGGTCCCAGAACAGACCCCTGAGGGATACCACTTGCCACCTCTGTCCAGCTTGAAAATTTACCATTAATGACAACTCTTTGTACTCTGTTTTTAAGCCAATGTTCTACCCAAGAACAAGCATTTTCATCTAGACCAATTTCCTTGAGTTTGAACACTAATCTATTGTGTGGAACTGTATCAAATGCCTTGGCAAAATCCAAATAGATCACATCCACTGCAACACCCTGATCTATACTTCTACTTACTTCTTTGTAGAACGCAATCAAGTTAGTTTGACATGACCTGTGCTTCATAAAACCATGCTGATTTTTGCTGACAACCATGTTCTTCTCAAGGAATTCTTGAATATTATCCCTTAATAACCTTTCAAATATTTTACCAGCCACAGAAGTTAAGCTCACAGGTCTATAATTTCCAGGCAAGGATTTTGAACCCTTTTTGAATATAGGAACCACATCTGCCTTCCTCCAATCCTCCGGAACACTTCCTGAAAGAAAAGAATCTTGAAAGATTAAAAACAGAGGTTCACTTATTTCTGCACTTAGTTCCTTAAGTACACGTGGATGGATACCGTCAGGCCCTGGAGCTTTGTTTATATTAACTTTCTTTAGTTGCTGCAGCACCTTGTCTTGAGTTAACCAATTACAATTATTCTGCAAGTTTTTAGTAGCAATCATTTGCACATCTATTGCCATGGGTTCTTCCTTAATATATACGGAGGAGAAATAGTTATTTAAAATTCCTGCCTTTTCCTGGTCTTCATTAATTAACACCCCCGTTTCAGTTTTTAGTGTACCTACACTTTCATTTTGTTTTTTTTTAGAATTTATGTACTTAAAAAATGCTTTGGGGTTGGTTTTGCTCTCTTCAGCTATCATTATTTCATTTTGAAGTTTAGCAAGTCTAATTGCCTTTTTGCACGCATTATTTGCATCCTTATATCTTTTATAAGATGCATCTGATTTGTCCGATTTAAATGCTTTAAATGCCCTTCTCTTAGTTGTAATCTCTTGTTTTACTTCTCTACTAAGCCACATTGGTTTTAATTTGTTTCTTTTATATTTATTTCCCAACGGTACATACTGAGAAATGTACCTTTGTAATATTTGTTGGAAGATGATCCATTTATCCTCAGTGTTCTTTTCACTAAAGAGTTTATGCCAGTCAATATATTGTAAAGCTTCCCTTAACTTATTGAAATTGGCCTTTTTAAAATTATATGTTTTAGTATTCCCCATGTGCTTTTGGTTTTTTGAGTTTATTTCAAAGGACACTATATTGTGATCACTATTTCCCAAGTGCTCACCTACTTTAATGTTGGTCAAAAGATCAACGTTGTTTGTTAAAACCAGGTCCAGACAAGCATCCATTCTAGTTGGTGCTTGCACAAGTTGTGACATGAAGGTGTCATTTAACAAGTTTAAAAACCTAATTCCCTTTGCTGAGGCACTAGTCCCTCTATCCCAATTTATATCCGGGTAATTAAAATCTCCAATAATTAAAGTGTTACCCAGATTTGCAGCTTTCTCAATTTGCTCAAACAGCTTTTGTTCCTCGTCAATATTAACATTAGGTGGTTTATAACATATCCCAACCAATAGTTGGTTTCCCTTCTTTTCCCCCAAGCAGATATTTACCCATAAAGCTTCCACATTATCCTCCTCGCATTCCATTTGCTTAACATTTGGCTTTAAATCATGTTTGACATACAAACATACCCCACCACCCTTCTTGTTTTTCCTATCCTTCCTAAATAACATGTACCCATTTAAGTTAGCTGCCCAGTCATGTGTCTCATCCCACCATGTTTCAGTTATGCCTATTATATCATATTGTTTAGTGTATGCTAATGCCTCTAGTTCCCCCATTTTGTTATTTAGGCTCCTTGCATTAGTAAGCATACATTTAATATTATGCATCACTTGTATATTTTGTGAATTTTCAACATTACACAGCTTCTCTGTTCTGAGCTTGCCCCTCCCCCCTACATTGGATAAATAATATATCTTAGAAATATATAATGCATTCAATGCAAAATATTGCGATTTACTCACCTTACCTCGGATTTAGTGCTGCCATGCCCTGAGCTTCATGGAGGTTTCTCTTCTTGTAACACCCACCTCCTGTCCATTTATGCTTTGCCTGCTGTGATCTGTGATTTGCCCTAATTGGGGACATTTCATCAAACAGGACAAGCCTCCTCCATGACGCTAACGCACTGGTTTAATTTGCGTTCAGTTACTTTACTCCCAAGACATTGTACTGCCTGGGTCCAAGGATGAAATGCTGCCAAAAAACACACTTCCACCAAAACACACACATACATACACACACACATACACACACACACTCTACTGATTTGACTCACTCTCACTAACAGACAGACACACACTTTGACAGACACACATACTCTCTGATAGACACACATACTCTCTGACAGACACACTCTCACTGACAGACACACACTCTCACTGACACACACACTCACTGACAGACACACTAATTCTCTGTTCACACTGTGACATCCTCATACATATAACACTATGATATACTGACATATACCCATTCTCTGTACATTGCACACAGAGACCTACATGAACAGTAATATGCCACACACACTCACACCTGCTGGTATGTGTTAGTGACAGTGTAGGGGGGGGCAGTGTGTGTGTGTTTTGCTGACAGTAGGGGGGAATGTGCGTGTGTTGGAGACAGTGTGGGTGGGTAGTGTGTGTGATATACTTTTATCAGCGTGTTGCCATGATAACCCACAGCAATGCTCTGGGAGCTCGCGAGACTGGAAGCATGGGGCTCTTTCCCAGGCAAACTGATTGGAGGGGCCCTACACCTGGCAGCATACAGGGCAAGCTGCTGGGCCCCCTATTGATGTTAGGCCCATAAGCCAGACTGCAGCAATTATAATTATAATTGTTATAAAATGATAATTATAATTGTTATAAAATGATAATTAGAATTATAATTGCTGCCCCTGTCAGAGTTCCGCCTGGAGCCATGGTCCCACCAGGACCTAACGATGGGCCGGCCCTGCTCCCTAGACAACGTTAGGAATATTGGCCAAGTACAGAACTTCATCCTCTTTTAAAGGAGCATAAGTTGAAACTTGCGATAACAGATACCCTTTAAGCATTGCATAGTCTTTCTAAACTAAGATTGCTATTACAGCAAATATTGCTTCTGGTTCTTGTTCAGGGGAAGTTCCATATGCATTTGGCCATCTGGCTATGGGCTGAGGCCTACAATTACCAAAATGTACGATATATTGCCTATGATTATACAAGATAAAAACCTGTAATAAACTAAATGGCCATAGATCTGCTTTGCCAATTATTTTGTGAATGTTGGTGAATATGAGTATAATTTGTATTATTCTTTATCCTATTCAATTATTGTTACATATTTACTGACAATTACTTCAATTAATTGAGGAGGACGTTTCTTTCACACCCACTCCATACAGAACATTACCATCATAAAATAGATTTATATTACATCTTAAATAACATACGTACTTCTTAAATAAATTTAGAGTCTTTGACATACTTAACTGAAAGCACAATTCTTGCACTACCTGATTTGTCACAGGTTATGCAATTCCCATAATTTTGTGGCTTAGTTTGGTAAAATTATGAATCATTTTGTATGTCTGTGCCATAGGATAACAATATGTATAAACCATCTCCTCTTTGAGGAGCTGAGAGAGAGAGAAGACCAAGGAGAAACACCTATCTCTTATTTGTAATTGAGCACACCAGAGGACCAGATGGATCAGTAAATCAATATGAGTAGATCTTTTTCTCGATCTCCTGTGTCTCCAGGTATTAGTGGGTTCAAATAGCTCTAGGACCACAGAAAAAAAAGTTTCAGCCTTTTAGAGTGATATATTTATAAAAAGGAGCTCTATAATGAATCTGAAAAGTTAACACAAGATGCACATTAATGATGAGGAAATCCACCAGTACACACATTTGTAGTAAATCAGGTCATATGTGGGTTGCTGCATGAGGATGCCAAGATACTGATTTAAGGGAAAAAGAGGATAGCCAGCAAGAGCCAGACAGAAAAGAAAAATGCACACAAGCAATGCTTTAAATCTTGTTTATCTTTTTTTTTTCACTTGCTCATTAGTATGGGTGCAATGACTGCTTGCCAGAGGATCTCAAAGCAACTACTTTGTAGTTGCTATGATATAGAGCAGGAGAATCGCATGATGGCCTAGTCTTGTGGGTCATACCAAATCTTGGTAAAAATTGTCTGGTTCATAAACCATGATACGCATCTGCCTACAGGTGGGAAATGCTAGTAATGACTATTTAGTTGATAGCTAAGTTAAAAAAAAAAAAAAGAAGAACAATTTCACTTTGCTATGGTTCCTTGTAGCTTACACATTCTAATATATTATACAAACATATGTAAACACATGAATTCCTTAAAGATACATTCGTAATTTAATCCACACCAGGAGGAATTATTTGATTGCTGTTTAACATTTTTATTTTGCTTCTCGTTAAGTAGATTCTTAGCAAGATGTTTCTCCAACAGAGGGATATATAAATATATAATTATTAAGAAGAAAAACTATGCAAATATTAGTCCATTTTTAATTGTATTTCTGACTCTTTTTCTCAATAGGAGAAGACGGATTGCAGAAATTATACAGTATTTTAATGAATATGAATTTAAATGAACCACAAATACTGTGTGCATGTGTAGAATATAAATGATTAAGCTTATGTGACATATTTCGTGTGCATATGTAGAAATGTGACTATGACAGTACTTTGGCTTAATTTGCAAGTTGCAATATGCACAGTTAAAATGGGAATATAAAACTGTTTTTGAATATTTAGACATTTCTCTTCCCTTACCGTATGCAACCATACTCTCTGTGCTCAGCTAAAAATATTCCCAAATTCCTTCTGTACAGCATGTGTGTTATAAATCTTGTTCATTCACATCTTTGAGAAAGATAAATGTGGTTTTCTTTAGTTGTCTTCGTAAAAAAAAGAAGCTTAAGAAAAACAGGGAAACGTTTTTGGAAGTATTCACCAAACACTGAATGATGTAGACATGATAATAACGTGATGCCGTAATATTTTCACTCAAAATTTCATTCAGGTGAAATCGAGTCTTACTCAAGAAATCAGCTTGGTCCTTCAATGCCTGAAACCCTGCAGTGAAAAGTCATTATAAACATGAAATCATTGCAAACATAATTAACTTCCTTAATGAACCTTTGGTACTGATCACACCTTGCCAAGTTTATTGGAAAGCCTAGAGACAAGTGTTACAAATAGCTCAATTCAGGAACAACCCACCTTAAAACAAAGCGAAACTCACGTGAATCCAACAGCAGGGTTGAGTAACCTTTAAAGTCCATTTTGTCTGATGAACCCAGCATTACAGTGTGTAGCCTGGTGATGCTTATCAATTTTGCTCAAAGTCCAGCAAAACTAATTCCCTATCTAATGAAATCTAAAAGAATAATTTAAAAAGTGGGTAGAAGTAACAGTGACTAACTTAGTAAAGAAATTAAAGTCTATAGTAAGTAACTGGATAGCTTTAATCAATGAATTGCATAGTGTTCAATGTATAGTACCATAATTCAGTTTTTAGATATTGTCATACTCAGAACAAGATATCAAGACTTGAGCTTTCAAAGCAGAGGGTAAAGTAGTCCGAGAAAGTGATCAGAGCAAATGTACGTTTAGGGCAACAGTAGCAATTACCTGCAGTTGTATGCTAGAGGAGGTAATATAAAGGCTAGCACATTAATTCTGGAGTTCAAATGCTGATGACTCCCCAATGGAAATATGCAAATTGACGTGTTTTATACTGGGCATTGGGCAGATTAAATGCTGTTAAAAGAAGACAATGTTTCTATGTGGATAGACTCCACACAGGATGTCTTACACTATGACTATCTTGGCCAAAGTACTTCTAAAGGTAGTCAGGTTACCGATGGTCATGCTTCACTCACGAAAACCGTCGAACACTCGCAATTTGAACATGACAATTGTCCTTGTACATAGAAACTATGAAAATTAAAGGCTTGATTGGAACTTGATTGCAGCTGTTGGTATTGTCCTAATAAAATCAAGACTTTTGGCACCGATTTCATTTTAAAATATACAACATTCTGCAGTTCATTCATTCAGTCAGTTCTAGAATATATTTTTGATTGACTTGTTTCTCCTTGAATGACTCTGTAAACAGCTTTTAATTGGTGCATTAAGCCTTGTAAATTGCAGAAGGAACCAAGTTAATATCGAGCACTTCGAATCAATCTATTCGTATTATCGATTTGGAAGATGGTCATAACCTTTAAACCACTGCTATTTTCTTCCTATGCAGCTTTTCACAACAGTTAAAAGTCTGACCTTTCAAACAAGATCTCGTGAAAAGTCTGTAGAACGGATGTCATCTCTCTGCATGAATAGAAAGAAAGACAGTTTTTAGAGATTGAGGCAAGGTCAAAGGTTATATAGAACACAGCATTAAAACCTGCAGAACTGCAACTGTGAAAAGGCCTGTAATCCTTTCCACTCCGGTGCTTCTAAATAAGAATATCCTACTATCCGGATAGTTCATAATTTGCACTTGAAGCCTATGAGTGGTATTTAATAGATGTGGTTTTCTAAATTATATTACTTGAGCATAACCTCAATAATCCTTGTTTATTTTCTGGATTGAAAAGAGCATTGTATTGCTTCGCCTTACAATAGCTGTTCACCCTCGGAACCTTGTGTGCAGCCATTGAATACAAACTGCAGGAAAAACAGAGAAAAAACAATTGAACGTGAATTTAAAACTGGTACTGGAATATGAAGAAATACCACTATTTCATAAACTGAATGGCTATAGAATTAGCTTTTCCAACTTATATATTGACAGTCATTGGCAAAAGTACCATAAATATATTAAAGGCAATTTTCTTACTACTAGTATGGGATATAATATGCTTCCCATATATATATTGAGATTCATTAAAGTGACGCTACAGTCCCCAAAACGACTTTAGCTTAATGAAGCAGTTTAAGTTGAAGTAACTGCTCAATTCTCTGCTATTTATGAGTTAAATCACTTTTGTTTCTGTTTATGCAGCCATAGCCACACTTCCTCTGGCTGTGACTGACAGAGCCTGCATGAAAACAAATTGATCCTTGTTCTATCAGATGTTAACTGACTTTAGACTTTTTTCCCTCCTGCCCTGTAAATTAAACTTTAATTACATACAGAAGGCTCCTGCAAGATTTAGCGGGCTATTAACAGTGGAGGAGATAAGAAATTCTAAACTAAACATATTGTGTAAATCAACTTAAATGTTAGATTTCACTTTACAGGAAGTGTTTAGGAAGGCTGTGCAAGTCACATGCAGGAAGGTGTGAAATCACTTTGTATGTAACCAAAGTGATTAAACTCCTAAATGGCAGAACATTGAGAAGTGAGACTGCCGGGGATGATCTATACACCAAAATTGCATCATTAAGCCAGAGTTGTTTTTGGTAACTGTCGTGTTAAATTAGAAACATGCATCAGCTCCACATTGAACCCTGAGATGTTGAGTCTGCATTTATATGAATTACACATTTTCATCCATTGTGGATTTGCTTCATTTTTTTCTCTTAGAATTAGTGGACCTGTCTACACCTTTGTTCCCTAGTAACAAATCCTGTTGAAATACCCAAGTGGTCTGTATCTTTTCATTAGTGTCTGCCTACCAGTCTCCTGACTCATAGTGTATATAGTCGCAGCACCCATGCTGCTTCTAGCCTTCACAAGCAATTACAGTTATGTTGTAACTTATATTTTTTCCAAGACATTGTTTCCGGATCTCGTATTCTTATTATTGGAATTTACTTGACTTCAGCTTCTCTATCAAGCAGTGACTCAGTTCCACGGATTTTGCAAAACTGCTGTCACTATTTTTACTTGTTTATCTTTTGGATGTAGGTTAACCTGAATAAAAACACTGTTTTGGACATTGTAGCTGGGTGACGTCTTATATTAATGTGTATAGAAAACTGACAGGACTACAAGATCTTCTCTGCTTCTCCTATACTTGGCCCTTGGAATACATAGTATTATTTCTTGTTCTGTAATCCTGAGCCTATACTAATAGCTACAGTATCACCAGTGATGGAGGTACCAGCACTTAAAGGGGCAATGTGGGTGCTAACATATACTAAATACCAAGATACAGTATAAACACAAAGGAAATAATACAATTACAGCATCTGCTTACACAACATTTTATGGTTAAAATACCAAAAACTAAAACTCAAATGTATATTTTGTAAGCTATGCTAATAAGTATCAAGACAAGAAATTCCAATGAATAAATTAAAATTTAGAAGCAGTAAATGGTTATTGGTTATGTAAAAATGATGCATTACCTCTATAAGCATAAAATGCAAGAACCACAAAAACACAAATAGAGGGGTATAGAGGAGTCCAATAAAGTCCACCTTAAGTCTTTATAGATGCACCATAGTCACCAGGAATACATTTTGAGTTCTGCAATAGTTTACATGAAGTGGTTTACCCAGGTTGTAGCTAAGGGGTTAAAACCTAAAATTTACTTTGCACACCCATGCTTGTTTGCAATAGGTATCAAAACCAAGAAAGGGCATGTGTGCAGAAATGTATTAAGTAATTATTTTAAAAAAGCTCTTACTGGTTGTGCTGACTTTTTTGTCCATAAATTATTGCCAGACACTCATATCTCAGTTGAAATTGCCTCTTGCACTTTTTCTAGATCCTGTATCTGCTGTTTGTTCAAGCTGCCACACTCTCGCTGAAACTTGCCTATACAGTTAGTAGTAAAAATACACCCAATACTGATTTACCGGCATTACTAAACAACCTGACACGTTTTGCCTGATTAATCTAAAATAACAAAACTATTTGCAGTATAGTTTACGCTCGGGGTGTGGCGGAGGGCACAGTCATTGTAATGTAACTCTATTATTTTTCACCCCATTTGGAAATGCATGTTTGTAGCGGAGCTCCATTATCCAGGATAAATATCCCTGCTGTAGAATCCTTGTAGCTGAGGAAGCAATCAAATATCCAAGGCAAAATCCCCCCAGTAACTGGACGACACACAGTTCTGGGAGTCAACTGATTTTTATTCAGCCACAACTGGCTTTTATGCAACTCCCTATGCAAGGGGTTTCTTAAATCATATTCCAGGGGCATTTCCCTGATGGACATGAGAGGGGACAAGGGACAAGTATCCAGTTCACAGACTCCTCCTCTGTGCCTGAGAGATAATTGAGTAAGAACAACCCTTTAATTCAATTATCTCTCAGGTACAGAAAAAATATAATATTTGCAAACATTATAAAACATATTTCAATATTTCAGAATCCCACGAAAGTCACATCACAGAATAACTGGGATCTGATCGCCCACTTTGTCAAAATATCACTCAGATCTGTTGGATTGGGAGCACCATTCGAGTGAAGTTTTGAGCGATCGGCCATCAGGTGAAGCCCCAAAACAGTTCCAGAGAAATTCAGGCTCGACCAGTCTTCATTCGGAGATTCTTACACTAATGCCGACGAAGACTCCTCCTGGCTTCTAGCATACGAATGTTCCCCCTTTTCGGCAGTTTCGGTCTCCTGAACGCCGTTCTCCTATCGGTTCGGGAACGGCGAAGTAGAAGTAGAAAGGTAAAAAAAAATATGTACCATTGGTAATGTTTATACCCTTGGACTATACCTTTGGGGCATAGTGTTTAATCTAAACAATATTTTATGAGCAGCACTCTCTACTGAAATATTGGAATACCAAGACAAAAAATATTTAGAGAAATCTGCAAGTATGAAATCACTTGCCAGAATGCATCAAATAACCCTGAAATGTATTGTGAGATATATTTTGTATATTTTTTTTCATTATGACCATTTATTAGAAAATTACAGCTGCCCACACCATTTGTTAAATATATAAAGAAATAGCTCACAAATTGTGTATAATACATGGCATTATACCTGGGAAACACTGCGTAAAAATCAGACATATCCCTTAAAAAATGGAGGGAGGGAGAGAATATTAGGATAAACAGAGAGAAATAGAGAGTAAAGCTACAAGTGTAAAAACACAACACAAATATTGTATAAACAGCGTGTTAAAACAGCCCTTAGTCAAATCACATATGATAAGATTGCTAAGGAACAACATGGATTTATGTCTTGAGCCATGCCTGGTTTTCCTTCCTTACAAATTAATTCCAGCAAAGGTAGATATTTCCATACGAAAGTCATGACATGTTTTTATACACATCATCGAGAGCTCTTTGATCTCAGAAAAACAAAAGGCAACATTTCAAAGTGTTAGAAACACTAAGAGTGACAGGTGATGGAGGAAACAACGCTTGCCTCATTTTTATATCGAAAAAACCAACATCCAAACAAATCACAACCCATGAATACTGTGACAGTCTCCTGGTTGATAAGACAAGATCAGAGGATTGTTAGATTAATGACTCTTTATACGCTATTCATCACAACAGTCTACTCATCACAATACTCCATAACAATAACTATAGCCATCGAGGGTTACCCACTAGAATAGGACCTTCTGGACACTTTGGAACTCATATTTTTGGGTCAAAAATAACCGTATTAGAAATAGACTCAAAGTATTTTTGTTCGTGCTCACAAATTTGAACTAAAATCTGAAGTTACCTCTTCGACTCCTGACAAATTCCCAAATATCCCTACTACAGGAGAACACTAGCTATATTTAAAGAGATCCAATATTCCTATTTGTACATAGATTTTATTTATATAAAATGTTGCAGAATACAACAATCTGATTTGTATTATTTAAGAAAAATATTGGATGTTTTATAACCTGTTTGTGTAGAAATCTTCAAGGAATCTATTTCCTTTCAAAACTCATTGAAAAAATAATTACATCAAAAAAAAGCTTTGATGTAACAGTTCTGCTAAGTTTATACCGGTCCTAATAGCGAGTATCACTGTAGCTGCTACCTAAAATAAATTAAAGGTTATTTTTTTGTTTTCACTAAATGACTGAATGACTAAATCCAAATTGTTAAAACATTCAAACTGTAACTATTGCAAGGAAGGAGAATTATCAAGATCAGCTATTTTTCTGGAACGTTTGCCATTCAGATTGTAATTAATTATAACTTGTTGCTTAATAAATCAATGTAATTCAGAATTGTATATATTTGAACAGGGGATTACATGTTTTAAGATACAAATAACTCAGTAGGAAAAACAGTTTTATTGGTGATTTATTTTCCATTTCTTCTCGAGAATTTCCACTGTAATAAATAAACTCTTAATTATATATATATTTTTTTTCCAGATAAAAAAAATTTCATAATTGTCCTGCCTTTTGTAAAGTGTTATAAAGGGACTGGCTCTCTGTTAAAACTTTTGCTAAATTATAATTTTTGTTTGCTAAAACAAGTCAGATTCTGGTGTATTTCCTACAATAACTACTTTTGGCTGATTGCTCCGTTGAATGTATTTGACATCTCAAACTGCCTTCTGGACTTTTATTTAAACTGATGTATTTGTACTGCAAACTCAGCTTAAGATGGTAACATTTTTCTTGAGCCAAGACGATACATTAATCTTCATAAATATCCCATTTTCGCAGTAGCCAAGGGATTGACAACTGCTTCTTTCCTGGAAATTCAGGAAATACTAGCTTCATATGTCTAAATGTATTGACAATATTCATTGTGTTTAACACTTTTAACCGGAACTTCGTCTTAAATAACAATCATAGTCATTAGAATGTCATATAAATGTGCATACAGTGCAGTCTGTTATGTGCAAGATAGTATGCAAAATGCTATCCCCAACACTGTCAAATATACACTATATGCTGGTTCCAAAGCAATATGCTGGGAAAAAGTGTCGAGTTTTACCTTAAAAAATAATTATTTTGCGCAGCACTTTGGTTTAACATAAGGTAATATGATTTTATGCATGAGAGCTACCTCTGTCCCCGAAGAACCTACAGAGGGTTTACATCCCCTCCACTCTAACCTAAAGAGTTGGCGTTGTTTGACTGGGTGTTCAGCATTGTATTAAACCCCACCAGGCCAGCATCGAGGAGGTGCAAGCATTATTTTCTAACGTGAGAAATGGGGGCAATGAAATTTACATTTTATAGGGACACTCCATTGGCCAAATTAAAGAAAAAGTTATCAATGTTTAATAGATATACTTCCAATGAAAACACAAATGCATTTTGTTAATTCAATAACTTTAAAAACAGTTTGCAAAAGCTGCAGATTTCTTGTCAGCAGCATTTGTAAGCCCTTTTCCTGCTGTCCAGGCCAAACTTTCTGTAATCTGTCTAGTCACAACCTTCCAAGTGCAACTTAATGAGCCAAGCAGTATATCAGGGTTAATTTATTTGGAAACCTGCACTTTTTGTGAAATTAAAAAAGAAGAGTACACATTATTTACACACAAGGCATTTTTAGCAAGCGTACGTGCTATGGAGGTCTATCAGTTTGAATTCCCTGCAATTCTTATTTTAAATAACACTGTCAGAGTAATATTAGCATTGCAATTAAGGGAACAAGGTCTGTTCTGGTATGTCATCTTTTAGGCAAGCTAAATTGATTGATACATGTATTAAATGCATTATTAATTGTATAATTATCACTTACAGTAGAAAGTATAATTGCTTGTTTATATTGTCCAGTCCAGAAAAAAAACAAAAAACGCAATGTTTAGCTGTAGCAATCGTACTAAAAGCGGTGTTTAAAATGCTCTTGATTATGTAATAGTTTACCAACGCTTTAATTAGTTCCCAAACAGATGCATATCTATTCTAAACTGTAACGATGCAATTTTGGTCCTCTGCTCGCGATTGTAAATAATAAGTCTTTTACTTTATAATTGATAAATGATCAGCATTAAATGCAATGGGACAGTTGTTTAATTTGAATACCTACCATGATGTCAATCTAAATCTACGTCTGCTGATTTAATTAGCAAAACTTAGTGTTCATCAATTTCTAATTAAACATTAGCAGCCATGCTGTGAAGAAGGAAAAAAAAACTCACAAAAGTAGAACCAAAATTTAGCAGAGTAATAAAGGTTATTTGCATGTTTAAAAAGAAATTGTCAAACGACTCATGAATAATTCAGAGAGTGGTGTCAGAGCTGTATTAACATATTTTAATAAGCTCTTTTAATTTGTCTTTGCTTTTTCTAATTTGTAACAGTAAAGCAATAGATTGCTCCTTAGATTAAAGTACGTATTGTGTCAAAAGTGTAAATTGTGGATAATGTCTGCATTTACCTCCCACTGGAAAGTACATACAGGGTTATACACTAAAGTGAGAATTCAAAGTGAAATTCTAAGTAAAGGCCAATGTAGCCAAAGTGAAAGCATACTTGACCAATTTGGCTATTGTGATCTTAAATGGACAGTATAGGGATCATACGAACTTCATCTAAATTAAGTTGTTATGGTGCCAGGAGACCCCGTGTACATTCTTACCTTCAGGGGTTAAACTGTTTTCGAATGATATAGCCTCAAAACTTGCTCCAGTCCTGGGTCTCGGCCCCCCACCCCCACGGCAGCATTTAGCTTCTGAAATTTCCGATTCAGAAAGAAACGTACCCTGTCGGATCCAGTTTTGTGAATGGGGGTCAGTGATTGGCTGAGAACGTCAGCTGACTGTTCCAGTCAATCAGCTGCAGAGGATGCTGCCCGGGTGGGAGGGTGGGGGGGAAGCTGAGATCAGCGCCTGAGGCAATTTCAAGGTTAAAACAAAAAAATGGTTTATCCTTGTAAGGTAAGAATGTGCCCGGGGTCCTCCTGGCACCAAAACAACTTGATTTAGATGGTGCCTGAGTGTTCCTTTAAATCTGAAACCCACTTCAAATTCCCTTTCAATTCCTATTTTAGTGACCCAATAAATTACTTGATAGTATCATTTGGTGTTTAAATGGTTAAAGGGACACTGGTATGAAATTGACTCATCCCTTTTAATGCATTAAGAACTTATAAATTATTGCTTGTGGTTAAGAGAAAGACAAAGATCTTTAAAATAATAACAGTAAACAATCAGCTTAGTTTAATAAATGTGCTAAATATATATACACACATCTAAAATATGTATAAGTTTTTTTTAGTCAAGTTGCTAAAAGTTGCTGCACCTACAACAAATAAGCCATAACGTGATCAACAAGTTCTAAAAATGTTCTGTGGGACTTTAATTCTCTCATAACCCAGATTTATGGGGAGAGCAGAGGTGTGTGAAACTAGTTCACTTGTCAGCTTTTTCATTATGTAAGCTGTTAGCCAAATTACAACTTACTCATACCCTCGAGATCTGATGTCTTGGACAGCTGTCATTTTTAAGAAAGGTTGTGAGGAACATAAAGAGGGTTTGACGTCACCGACCACCTAGGTTAAGCAATGCTAGGTTAAGATACAGAAAGCTTTAAAATTGTTGTGTCTTTTTTTCAGCTATAAAAATAAGCTTTGAAATTTGCAGGTCATTATTTGGGCTAAAAGCTATAAAATGTATAGATATTGTGTTAATGCTGGAGTGTCTATTTTATCTTAAGGAAACATATCAGATCATTTCTATATTGTTCAATGATTCTAAGAGCAATATACACCCTAGCTACAACCATTTCCCAAACATCTGCCTCCATGTATGTCTGTTATAATGTCTCCAGTATGATTGGTAAATTAGTCAGACACAGCAATGTCTTGGTAATGTACGGATGAGTAATACAGAAGCTCATTCATACAACTTGTTTTTCATGATTGACTGGATCCGATTACTGAACATGAAACATCGTGGGGTGGGAGTAAGCATTATAGCAGTTTCTCATAGGAACACTGCATGGATCTTAGAAACATGAAGAAAATCATGGCACATGAGATATTACTAACATGCTTGGGTATTGATTTTATAATGTAGAAATAGCCCAGGGAAAATATATGCTGTTAAAAATAACACATTACTTAAATGTGGACTATTAATGTACATTTAACTTTATGGTCATTTTTTTTTTTAATATTATATTTTTATTGAGGCAGAATGAAGAAGAAACAAAGTAACAAATACAAATAACACATTAAAACATAACATTGCAGGTCAATACATAATGCATCTAAAGTTTAACCCCTTAAGGACACATGACATGTGTGACATGTCATGATTCCCTTTTATTCCAGAAGTTTGGTCCTTAAGGGGTTAAAGCATTACAATACAGGGATTAAAAAAACAAAATATTCCTATAATATGACTGGACATAAGCATATTACGCAAAGGAAATACCAATTCTCTCAAATCAACCAAGGCTGAGAAAAACAGCAAACATTTTATATAATTTTGAAGAGAAAAAACATTAACAATATAACGTTTTGCATCTTGATTTTATGGTAATATATATTTTTAAAATATATGACTTAAAAGTTCACTAATAACTAACATTTAACTATAACTAAATGTATAGTGGAGGCATCAGAATAGACAAACAGAGAGTAGAGTCCAAGGATAGGCAACCTTTGGCATTCCAGATGTTTTTGGACTACATCTACCATAATGCTCTTACAGCAACAATGCAGGCAAAGCATCAAGGGGGATGTAGTCCAGAACATCTGGGGTGTCGAGGGTGGCCTATCCTTTGAGTAGACAATAATGCAAAGTCCATCCCTAAAGATTGCTGAAGTTGTGATTCACCGGTCATGAAAAGGAGACATCTGCATCATTTGATTGTAATCAAACACATGATTGAAGCAGTGTTACCATTTAAAATACAAGGTTCCGGATTCAACCATTCATTGGAATTAGACTCCATTAGGCTAACATTTGCAGTTTATTGTAATCAGTATTAGGCTGGAATCTGCCTAAATTTTTTAGAGTGGAGAAAAGGCTGTAAATATCCTCTTACCTGTGTTAACTTTGATTGCTAATAGGTTTCCAATAATCTCTGTAAAGCACTTTGCTTCTTGGCTCTTTTAGATTCATGTTCTTAAAGAGAAGCAGTTTAGACTCTTTCATGCTATATATCAGTTCACTACTCTACGATTTTAACCCATAAATGTCTACTAATGGCTTATTCTTTCGTAAAAGCCTCGTTAATGGTACTATTCGAACACCGAAAGACCCACTCAGCTGATGGCTACAGGGATTCATGGACCAAACAAAGCTATAGAAGAAGGACATTCTATGTTCACTGACGTTCCTTAGAGTTTGGATTGTGGTGATGGAAAAGAGTATCATTTGGTCCGTAAGAGGTTAAAATGAGTAAGAATAAGAAATGTTAACTATTGCTTTAGGTTAGAGAAAAAAAAATCTTTAAAATAATAACAGTATCCAATCAGTTTTGTTAAACTAAATTAATACATTTTACCTCAATGAGTCCCTTGCGTTTCCCCATTACCTGTTCTATTAATATCAGTAATGACTTGGCCATTAGATATATGGACAGTTTATCTTTCAACTCGTATATGTTACTTCATATTAAAGTTATATTTCATAAAAGTCCCCTGCTTTCGATCTTTGTACCGTTTGTTTATGATCTTTTTTTTTTTATATAAATCCTTTTCCTGTGTGCTATGATGTAGCTTTTGCGTATATCAGAATAGATTTGTTTTGTTCTCTCTGCTTTTACAATCAGTTTTTTAATCTTTTATTTTATTGATTGTGTTATTTCTCGTACGTGCTTCACTATTTCAGAATCTTTTTTTTCATGCGTTTCCTGTTGAAGTGTTAACTTGAATAATATAAACTATTCCCGGTCTTGTGTTGGTTTTTATCTTTGATCATTTCTATTAATATTTTGAAGTATGTTTATGCACTTTAGCACATGGATTCTATAGAAGACACTGCATAAAGGGAAGAGGTATTTGTTTGTTAAGTGATAGTTCTATAGTTTATCACCTTTCATTTTATATCCCATAATACTGAAAAGCGTCTGTAATGCTGAAAAATCCAATCTGGCACTTTGCAGAGAATGACATGTTATCTCTACTGTGACCAGAACAAGTGCTATCATTTTTTTTTTATATAAACAAATACATCCGTTTTAACATTTTGCCATGAACACGAGTACTTGACATGTTTTTCATTGCTTCCTCAATGCTTTGCCTACTATGTAACCATAAAGCAAGATGCTTAGCTCTTTGGAATGTAATATGTGGGCTCCACAAACAATTGTGTTTGTGAGTTAAGGAGCAGTAACCAAAACCCCTGGTGTCTAGTGGGGCATTGCCAGGGACAGGCTTGGCACAGTAACAGGTAGATATTTCTGGGATATAACCCTAATATTCCAACACCTGCTGCCTGCAGTTTTATATAAGTTTACCCTTTTGTTAGATAAGTAAATATAAGTATATATTAGCAGATATAGTAGCAGATATATTGTAATTCAGTTATTTTTACCTAATTTATTGAAATTGTAGTTTCCTACACGTTTGAGAAATCTACTTGGCCTTTTTTCCCCCCCAAAAAAAATGTATTAATAATTTCCTATATTTATGTCTCAAATCTTTTTGAATGTAGTCCTGCTAAATAAAACAATCTTTTTGTTCAGTTATTTTTCCACTCTTTGTGCCAGGGAGAAAATAAATAAACACATATCAATGCATTTTCTTCTGCTTTTGGGAAAAAGATAAAGTTTATTTGTAGAAGACGTCTCCACGCAGGACATGTTGATATTATGCAGATCAATAAAACTCTCATATAATTACCCTTATTAGTATTTAATTTTTTGTGCACATACTATCTCATATATTTATTTATTAATTTGTTTTGTTAGCGCTTTAGAATGTTTTTTGTATTTTATTTTTTGGCAAAAGCAAGACAGCCACTGTCCAATACATAATTTTCAATCCAGCAGAGAAAATATTTTTAGAACTTTCTATGGAGAAGGCACTTATACAGAAATAAGCAGATGCTCATTTGCATTCATAGGCGCTAGCAGCCTGGCAGTCTTCCTTACACTGCACAGTCAGAAATGGTGCTGTGTTCGATTCAAAACAGACAGGCTAAAATAAAGATACTTGGCAAAAAAAACATTTGTTAAAATAGAGGGCAAAACTGGTCATGTGTTTTTTTCATTTCTGTACTTTATCTGTTTATTCAGAACTTTCAATAAACAAAGTAGAGATTATACAAAGAGTAATTCATCACAAACCATACACTACAGGACACACAAAAATAAAATATTAGAAAGACTGTAGAGCAGAATGATTCTTTTTTCTCTCCCTCTCTCTATATATATATTTGTGGCCGGCCAACCCTTGATAATAATCCTTGTGGTTGGCCAACCCTTGACAATAATTCCAGCCCCACTTAGTGCCAAGCTGTCTGCAATACACCAGATTTTCTGGGGAGGATTGTCCTCCCTTTAACCCCTCTGATTTCTACACCTATATTGCTACCAGATCAAACTGTCAAACCTAAGTGAGGCAAACCATTTGCTGGTGTACAGTATTTCACAACAGGGGCGGACTGACCATTCGGTCAGATCAGTCACGTACCGAGGGCCCGAGGCAGTCATGGGCCCGGCTGGCTGAACAGCCATGTACTCAGAGATCTCCCCAGTCAGAGAGGCAATATTACAAATTAACGGTTGCCCCTGGATTTTCCCCTCACCTGCAGAGTGAGACCTGGCTGCAATTCTGCTCTTGCCATGTCTCCTCCATTCTGTATGTGCAGAGCTCCGTGTGAGGGGAGGAGGCAGGGCCCGGAGGAGGGGACGTGACATCACTTCCTTCCCCTTCCTCTCCTCCTCTCCTGCTGAATCTACAGTAAGCAGCCTAGCAGAAACAGGGGGTATGTATATCCCTCATGCCTCCTTTCACCTCAGCCCCTATCCCACCCTGAGCCCCATCCTAACCATCACCCACCTCAGCCCCTATTCCAACCTTGAGCCCCCATCACACCAACCACCAACCTCAGCCCCTATCTTACCCAGTACCCACTTCACCCCTTATCCCACCCTGAGTCCCTATCTCCCCCAGTGCCCATCTCAGCCCCTATCCCACCCTGAGCCCCCATCTCACCCAGCATCCACCTCAGAAACTATCCAACCTTGAACTCCTATCTTCCCCAGCACCCACCACAGCCCCGATCCCACCCTGAGCCCCATCTCACCCAGCACCCACCTAAGACCACCTCTCCCCCAGCACCCACCTCAGCCCTTATCCCACCTTAGTCCACCAAAGCCCCTGTCCCACCCTGTACCCACCTCAGGACCTATCTATCCCTCATTCACCACAACCCCTATCCCTTCTTGCACCCACCTGAGCCCCTATGTCCTACAGTACCTACCTCAGCCCCCAATTTCTCACAGCACCCACCTCATCCCCTATCCCACACTGAACCCCCATCTCTCCCAGTACCCACCTCAGCCCACCTCTCCCCCAGCACCCACCTCAGCCCTTATCCCACCTTAGTCCACCAAAGCCCCTGTCCCACCCTGTACCCACCTCAGGACCTATCTATCCCTCATTCACCACATCCCCTATCCCTTCTTGCACCCACCTCAGCCCCTATCTCTCCCTGCATCCATTACAGTCCCTATGCCCCCCTGAACCTTCTATAGCCCATATCCCCCCCCCACACACACACACTGCAGCCACTATCGGCACACACAGAAAAACTGCAGATTTTATATCCCCCACACAGTAGAGCCTCTATTATCCATTCAAACACACTTTACAGCCCCAGTACCGCCCAGATGCTTACTACAGCCCCTATACCACACACACTGCAACATAACCAGCCATCTCCACCCACAAACTACACTGCAAACAATAGACATGTGCAATTCGGGTACTTCAGAATGTCCAAATAGACGAATTGCTGAATTGTCGAAGTCCCGAAGTTCCGAAATTACTACATTTCCGAAGTGTCGAAGTGCGAAGTTCTGAAGTGCTGAAGTGCCGAAGTTCCAAAGTTGCCGAAGTTCCGAAGTGTCAAAGTGCCGAAGTTCCCAAGCTCAGTATTGCCTAAGAACTAATATACTTACCCATTGGAAGAATGAAGAATGTTACACTGTATACAATTTTAAATAAAAAGTATACAAACATTGCCAGGATTCAGCTGTAAGCATTTGCAACACTTACAACAATCAAGTAACATTCATTCATATAAAATGTAAGTTACTTGGCCAGTCTATGTAATGACAGGAATGAATAAGTAGATAACTTCCTAATTCCCACGGTATTAGGGAGCTATCTACTAAAAGGCTGAAAGACCTATTTTGGTCTTTCAGCCAAATTTACTAATACTAAGTAAACGTTACTTAGTATTAGTAAATTATGCCCTTACTCGCTATACAGCAAGTAGGGGCATGTCTATTAAACAGTGAGCAGCCTCCCAAGCCCCCATCCGTGACGCGCGAGTGGGGGCTTTTAAACTAACGTAGAAACATAGAAACATAGAATGTGACGGCAGATAAGAACCATTCGGCCCATCTAGTCTGCCCAATTTTCTAAAAACTTTCATTAGTCCCTAGCCTTATCTTATAGTTATGATAGCCTTATGCCTATCCCACGCATGCTTAAACTCCTTTACTGTGTTAACCTCTACCACTTCAGCTGGAAGGCTATTCCATGCATCCACTACCCTCTCAGTAAAGTAATACTTCCTGATATTATTTTTAAACCTTTGTCCCTCTAATTTAAGACTATGTCCTCTTGTTGTGGTAGTTTTTCTTCTTTTAAATATATTCTCCTCCTTTACTGTGTTGATTCCCTTTATATATTTAAATGTTTCTATCATATCCCCCCTGTCTCGTCTTTCCTCCAAGCTATACATGTTAAGATCCTTTAACCTTTCCTGGTAAGTTTTATCCCCCCCCGGGCCCTCACCCCTGAGCGGCGGATGGGGGCCCTTAGGTAAAATAATGGGGGGGACCTATTGTCCTCTCCCCGGCCCCCACCACTGAGCGGAGGGTGGGGCCCCTAAATTAGAATAAGGGGGGACCTAATGTTCTCTCCCCTGGCCCCCACCCCTAAATGGCAGGTGGGGGCCCTAAATTATAATAAGGGGGGGACCTAATGTCCTCCCCCCAGGACCCCACCTCTGAGCGGTGGGTGGGGGCCCTAAATTAGAATAAGGGGGGAACCTAATGTCATCCCCGCCCTCTCACCCCTGAGCGGTGGGTGGGGGTGCTAAATTAGCATAAGGGGTGGACCTAATGTCCTTATTATGGCTTTTTATTTTGCCTTTTTTGGGGCTGAAAAAAAAAGATTTTAGACGAAAGTAAGTAAGTTTTATTTTAATTTTATTTTTTTACAGGTACTTAGTTAAAGGTCCCCCCCTAATTATTTTTAGGATGAGGGGGGTAGGTAGGGGATAGTATTTTGGGGGAGTGGGGTGACTAGGGGTTTGGGGACCCCTAGTCACCTGGGGACTGGGGACATTATGTCCCCCCTTATTCTAATATGGGGGCCCCCACCCACTGCTCAGGGGTGGGGGCCAGGTGGGAGGACAATAGGTCCCCCCCTTATTAGTATTTAGGGCCCGCACCCACCGCTCAGGGGAGGGGGCCAGGGGGAGGACATTAGGTCCCCCCTTATGCTAATTTAGGGCCCCCACCCACTGCTCAGGTGTGGGGGCCGGGGGGAGGACATTAGGTTCACCCCTTATTCTAATTTAGGGCCCCCACCCACCGCTCAGGGGTGGGGGCCAGGGGAAGGACATTAGGTTCTCCCTTATTCTAATTTAGGGCCCCCACCCACCGCTCAGGGTTGGGGTCCAGGGGGAAGACATTAGGTCCTCCCTTATTAGTATTTAGGGCCCCCACCCACCACTCAGGGGTGGGGGCCGGGGGGTAGGACAATAGGTCCCCCGTTATTAGTATTTAGGGCCCCCACCCACCACTCAGGAGTGGGGGCCAGGGGGGAGGACAATAGTGCTGCTCACTGTTTAATAGACATGCCCCTACTCGCGGTATAGCGAGTAGGGGCAAAATTTACTAATATTAAGAAATTTTTTAGTAAATTTGGCTGAAAGACCAATTTAGGTCTTTCAGCCTTTTGGTAGATAACTCCCTAATACTGTGGGAATTAGGGAGTTATCTACTAAGCGGATGCAAGATAAGTCCTGAAGTGCTGAAGTCCCGAAATTCCGAAATGCCGAAGTTCTGAAATTCCGAAGTTCCGAAGTGCTGAAGTTGCCAAAGTTCCGAAGTGTCGAAGTGCCGAATTGCCGAAGTCCCGAATTTCGGAATGCGGAACCGAGCTGAAAATTTTCCCCATGCACATGCCAAGCACATAGACTCTGTATACACACAATGCCACAAGCAGTATCCCCACACATGGAAAACCACATGCAGCCTACCTACGGACTCTTATCACAAGCATCATCCCCACCATTGCAATATTGCATTCAGCCTCCTTACACACACACACTCGCGTAATTATTACAACCATCTATATAGCACCAATATATTCTGCAGCGCAGTACAATAGGTAAAAGAAGACAGACATTCAGAAACACAACATCACAAGCAGCATCCCACACACGGAACTCCACAAGTAGGCCACAAACGTGTTTGGAGGCTACTTGTGTGGACTTATATGATTGAAAACAAATGTGGGGGATGCTGCTTTTGACGGAGAGTGATCTGCCCACCCCATTACTTTATTTAATGTCCCTACCCAATGTCCACATGTGGAGCATGGGGGGGGGGAGGGAGTGGGCTGTTATTTTACAGGTCACATCCACTTGAGATGTTGCTTTTCAGCTGCCAGTCCCCAGTTTTTGACACCCCCTTATAGTAACATGCTGGTTATATTAACTCCCAAAGGCTTGTGGCACATATTTAACATTCTCACTGCCGTGTGTTTTTAACTTTTTGTCTGCTGGCTGTTAGTGCTTTATTCA